>JARVGP010000281.1:17440-54448 GCA_029876185.1 Mansonella ozzardi | reverse complement strand
AAATATTACCAACATACTAGTACCATTACCCTCAAATATTACCAACATACTAGTACCATTACCCTGAAATACTCAATAAGAACAGCAGGAATTAAACCATTTTACAAACAGCCCAACTTTGGTCCGTCACTTACGTAGAAAGTGAAAGTAACGGACCGCCGATTACATTCGTGAGATGTTTGAATTTTTATTAGTGAACCATACGCTTCAACAGTGGATATTGAGGAGTGCCGAGTGTTCTGAAAAGCGTTCAACAAGTAATCCTTTCTACTTTCACGTACGTAAAAGAAAGAAATATTCTGGGAAAGTTTGTTCGACAAGACAGTAAACTGCTATTCTTTGATAGTAGCTAATAGCTTCATCATCAATGTCTCTCACACTCCTGAAATTATATCGTTGATCATTTTTGTGAATACAGTATTTTTTGATTCTGCAAACATATGCAGAAATAATCTTTTACTTCGAAAGGTACCACAACACATTTCTAAAATGTTTATTTACTATTAATACTATTGATAAAACTTGTATTTTATTGTCTCTTTATTATTTACACAATGTAATTATTTCCATGTAATTTATGTAATTTACACAATATTTTTATTTTTTATTTTTTACACAATAATTTATTTTAATAATTTCCACAATTTACGTAATTTAATAATGTAATTATTTTCAGCAATCATTTTTTATCTTTTTTGTTCATAGTTTACTAAGTATTTTATACATTTATTTTTGTAAATGTAATTTGTTTTTAGAAATAAAGCAATTCTTGTTCGTATTTTGTTACTATTCATGCTTTTTGAATTATGAATTTCATCAAGCAACTTTATTAAGTTCGATGCTTTAAAAAGATTATTTGATGTGATAATTGTCATGAGGGTTCATTTTATGATTTTACATAAGATTTTATTTTACGTAAGTTCATTTTATATGTAAGATTTTTTTTTTTTTTAATTTTAATTTCAACAGTAACAGTAAAATATTAGTACATGAATGTAATTTACTTCATATATGTAATACTAACTCGCTAATCAATTAACCACATAAAATAATCTAAAATCTGCGAGAAATATCTAAAAATCTTCCAACGATATGATGAGAATAATATTGTTCGATTCTGGAAACTCCTCAACAGGTTGATTCTAGAGATGTAGGTGTTGTACACTGCAGTTAAATTTAGGATTTTTCTACGTATATGCAGGAAGTAATTTTATTACTAAACTAGAACTTTTCGCAGCTCACCGCAGCGAAATGTCGAGAGTTTAGCGTTGATCGGTCCAACAAGTATTTTATCTTCTAAGCATGTATCAAGCTACATCGATACAAATCTCTCCGTATCTCCCCTCGATGATGTCAATTCTAACCAAGTAATCGTTAGCTACCAATCACATGTACACTCGCGATTGTTGCTTTATTAGTGTATGAAATATAAATTATTATCAATGCATCTAAAATCAACTATTTCATTTCATTCAGATTAAATCAGATCCAAGGAAAAGGGCGCTGATTGGTGGTCCTAGTGCTACTATTCAAATTCAAAATTTTTACATATACATATATCGACAAAGAATATTATCAGAATTCATGCATAATTTACCAGCTTATTTTAACAAGTTTTGATTTTCAATATAAAATCCTACCAAAGATTAAATTTCAATTTTTTTCCATTGAATATCATATCAAATTGACTTTATTGATATCGATGATATACATAAAATAGTTATTTTCAGCAGGAACATAAACGTAAAACATACTGCTTTCCAACTTTACACACACAAAACTTATGGTGAATTTTAGAAAACATGCAAAATTTGCTAATTATTAAAGACATAACAGATGATTGCAGCAGAAAATGATAAAAAATATAAAAAACAGTATTCAATGAAAATAAACATTTGACAAAAAAGAAAATAAAAACGAGACGTTTGAGATTCCGAAAAACAGATTACAACATGAAGAAGATCATCTTTTTTATCATCAATTTTTAAAACGATAAAGAAATCAAAAATATATAAAGAAAAATTGTAAACAAATTTGCACAGTGAATGTTAGAACAAATTCAAACAAAAAATGGTCTAAATACAGTGCAGTGAGACGGCAAATTACAGCAGCTAAGACAAAATGATTGAACTGAATGACCCGTATTATTTCTGTAATCATCCATAAAATAAAGTTGCAGAAAAGCAATTCGTTCAACACTTACCAGCTCGTACGTTAGACTTACAAAACTTTTCCATCTCTAAAATTCAAAATATTTTTTTGAATGCCTGACCTGGAAGAATCTGAAAACAGAGCTTCTGTGCATTTCCAATAGCAATCGAAAAACTGGTAGGTATTTTTGCTCAAGCATGTAAAAAAACGATCAGTCATAAATTTACATCGAAAAATAAACAAAAACAAAACAAAAGGCAAAACTGCAAATATATGTAGGATGATCATCGAGTATTAAACATGTACTAAATGCAATACAAAGATATGCAAGCAACAAAAACATTTTGAAATAAGTGGAGAATTGCATTTCTTTCTTTTTAAATTCATACCAGTAAGCACGACTAAAGCTTTCATATCTAAATATTTGGGATAATAGGAAAAATTACTTTCATTAATGTGTAATTTTTTTTTGGACTTTAATCCCAAAAAAATTACAATAAAATCATAAACGCGTGGAGTCAAAAATAACAGTTCGTTTTGATATAATGAAGAGATCTTTCACTGAACATTTTGTACAGTTTGCGGGCTGCTACCTGCTGGTAATTGTAGCGTATGTGCTGCATTTGCACTCATGTGGCGTGTATTTGAACCCATGCAAGAATTTGCCACACTTTGGAAAAGCCTGAAAAACAGAGCAAGTCATGATTTGGAAGCCTAAAACAGTGAGAACTTCGGGAGAGTGAGTCAATCAAACTTTGTTTTAAATCTTTGAATGCCTCTTTAATACTTTTTTTAATACTAACTGGCTCTTATTTACAGGGTTAGATTTTTCTCGTCAATTTTCGTATATGCAATTAAAAAATAAAAATTTCCAGTGTTTTTGCAATGAACACTACAACATACTGATAAATAATAATATTAAATCTTAATATCTAAAACGATATCACTCTTAAAAAATACTAAGTAAGATTCATTTAATACTGATAACTCTTTCTCACAAAAACTAATGAAATTCTACTTAGAAACAAAACAGCAGCAAGAAACAGAGAATAATTGAAATAATCATATTTTTCTTTTTGTCTAACAATTCCGTCTTTCATTTTTATCATGTTGATTTAAATTTATTAAATAAGAACCTTTCAATCTCTGGAGCGCATCGCACAAATTCATGCTTCCAAAAATTGTAGCTTGGATTTTTGATTAGCTCAATGAATGTAATCAGCAAACCCCACGGATGTGGACGTAAAGCAATTAGGCGTTCGAACAGGATTCTAAAAAGAAAGACCTGCATCGAAAAATGAATGATATTCATAACATAACTGCAAGATAACTTTACGTTAATATGAAACTCATATTTTCAACCCATATTATAGAAATTTCTTCACGAAAATGCTTACCGCGTTATTTGTTCCTGTATTACTTCAGTATTCGCTTCCAAAAACAGGTATAATAAGGTGCAGCTGAAATAATGCGTGTGGCTGTTCGGATAACGCAACTGATTTGCTATAGCGTTAAACAGTAAATATCGTCCTGAAATGAATTTGTTTCATATTGAAATCTTTAGTTTGACTTAAAGATATTAGAAAAATAGGCCAATAACTCTCATATTTTTAAAAAATTCTTTTGTGAGTAACAATATTCTGAAAAATGAACCTTCAGTACACAAGCTCACAGCTAGATTTTGGAAAATATCCATATATGCTGTGTGCGCAATTGTAGTCATTGTAATACATTGTTGTTTCTCATGAATTGCTTGAATTGCACGCATTCCGACATATATAACAACTGCATTCATGACTGTTGTATTATACTTCGAACCAGCAATATTACTAACCTAAATGTCAATTTTTTAAAAAATATGAAAAAGATACTATCATGATCAAATCATCAAAAAAAATCATGAAATTAGAGACTACTTGGAGCAAACTTGGCAAATTAGCATGAAAATCAACTGATGAGCGAGTATTTAAATAGTCATCCAGTTGCGTTCTTAGATCAGGCGGAATGATTGCAGCCATATTGATATTCATTTTTGGTTCTTGAGTCATCTCTAGTAAGCTATCAACCTATAAAAAGTAAATATTAGTTTTATACTATGTATTTACACTAGTTTTATACTATGTATAACGTAAATTCTGAAAAAAGCACATATTTTCAAAATATATATAAAAAACATTACTTTCAAGTTGGAACCAAATGGATTAGGTAATCGCATATTTTTCGGATAAGCACTAAGTACAAGATTGCGCAACTGAACACAATTCGGTGGTATAGTATCACAGATAACAATATGATACTCGCATAGCAATTCTGGGAAATCATGCAGAATCACTAATAAAACGCGAAGAGTACCCTAAATTAGTTAATTTTTAAATGCGATTAACAAAAACCAAGCAAAATTAAATTATAGCTTCGCAAGTGAAAAATAATCAATTGCCATTGCTTTATCTTCTAATACACAGTCTCTCAGAATATGACTGTCGTATTCATAAACGTAATGTCTAATTCATTCCAGAGAAACTTGAACCAATAAGCTACTAGATGCAGATATGTTTCAAAAGCATCTTTGGTAACAAAAAGGCATCACATTTCAAATGCAGAACTTTTACCTTATACATCATGGCAATCGATTTTGGAAGCTGAATATTACGCAAGAAGGGAGCCAAGAATTTCAAGTGGCATATGATCAACTGAGTATACATAGCAGCTGTTTTCATCGGTTCTGCACTTTCTTTCAGAAGCCGCCCAATAAAATTTCTATGTCCAATGATATCTAACCAGGCATAAGCAAAACCAGGAACTCTCCGCGGCTGTAGGATAAATAGGGCTTGTCTGTAATGGTGAACAACATTGTAATCTTCTTAGAGAACGATAAGAACAATGAAAATGAAGTCTACTTTTCTGAAATATTACCCAAAAGCCTCTAAAATATGCCATGAAATGATATCCAAGGTAGGATCGGGTGCAGTAAGTTCGTTGAACATGATGATCAAGATACGCTGATATGGCATCGCATGAAAATCAGTACCGCGGACCTAAACTGCAAACTGTTTTCAAGACAATACTTAACAGTAATTTAAACACTGATTAACGTAAAAATTGAAATCAAAAGCAAAATAAGCAAAAAATCGAATAACAGCAACATTTTTCCACAGCCATCTTAATTTGTTGAGATTTCACTAACAATTAACTATAACAATCGAGGATAACATCATTTGCTGTTTGCATGGATGCATCAGATGTCTCAAGCAACTCAATCTTTAGCGAATGATAGATTTTCAAATTAAAGCTGGGGACAAGTTAACGATATAGTTTCTTTTGAACCTTGCTGTGAAGTAGCAAAATAAAAAACAAGAATTATCACCATGCATGAGTCTGAAAAAACCATAAAACAACCTCATGATCCAGATGTAATACATTGGTGATAATATTCAATACTTTCTTTAACAAATTGATTTTTGTTTGATACTGACTCCCATCGCTGTGTTTGATCATCAAACTGTAAAAAATCAAATTTGCCTAATAATGATTAACAAGAATTCAAAGATAAAGGTAAAGAATAAAGATCAAAGATAAAACTTTAAGACTGCTTCTATCAGTTTGAAAATAATTTCTAACCATGTGAGTTTAACAAAAGCATCGAGTGTATAATAGCACCGTTGTCGTACAACTGTCGTCGGATGGTTACTTACGTCGTTCTTTATTAGTCTATAAGACACATCAACGCACATTTCGGTACATAAACGAAAGAATCGTGTGATCATCTCATCTGTTGATATAACACCTTGCTCATGCATCTGGAAATGTTTTATTTAATTGAATTTAAAACTAAAATGTAACTGAAAAAAATAAATGAATTTCCTTTCATGAATTTTACCTTCATACATTAAAAATAAGCAACAATCTTTGTATAAAACATAGAAATTAACTAATGTCATAGCTTTATTGCAAAATCCTATGAACAGCATGTATGCTGACCACATGCTGACCACAGAATTTTTAATGTATTTCCTTCCTTCCACTGGTAATTTAATATTTTAAAAAATAAAAAATCGCTTTACCACATGAACAATTTGCGCAAGAGCTTGCTGAGGTTCTTTTTGTGCTTGCGGTGTGTAACAAAGTTGTATCCATTCTCGTAATATCATTTCTACTTTGCTCTGCAACTCAGCACCATCTTCCATATTATCGCTCCGTAAATGCGTGCCGTTTCCAATTGGACCAGATGGTGGTACTGATGCAGCAAGTACTGCCGGTAAGTTGTTATGCACGCGTTCAGCAATGGTTGAAGGTGGTGGCAATGATGCAACATTTCGTGACCCAATAATAACTTCGTTATTTAGTGGTACTGCTCCCGTTGCAAAACTAAAATAAAACTTCTTCATCGTCTTTACAAATGTGAATTGTCAAAAATGTTTCAATCAAGGAACTAAAAACATTGAATCATGCTGTGAAAGTCCTATACTTGTCAGGAGTCGGCCTATTTTGTCCGAATTGCTGAGCCTTAGCTAACTGTTCCATTGTGAGAGGCATTGATTCGGAAACTGCTTGTCGCGAATGCATTGGATTATTCATTGTCAATAGTTTTAAAAATCGCTGAGCAAATATTAAGGCCTGTAAAAGGAGCCACTTTACCAGTTAAAAGAAAATTAATATTCTCAGAATCATTAAACTGCAACAATACAAACCCCCGCCAATCTTTAAAAATGCTTAATTTTTGTTACTAAACGACATCGTTACAACTTTATGAAGTGTAAAGTTGGTAGAGAAATTCATGAAAGTTATAAATTAAATCGGATTTAAAATGGAAATGCTGTAGTCATTCGACATGATACTAAGCTTGTTACAGTAAAACGTGGCAGCAGTAAAATAGAATGCACACTCTCAAAACTTTGCTGAACAAAGAATGAAAAAAAGACTTCAAAATTGCTGCCGCTATCGATCAACATCGCTAAATTCTGATCATAAACATTCATTTGGATGAGCATATGTTTCGCAAGCAAATCCATAGCATCAACGTTGAATCGATAATCTAATCGGCAATCCACGATCACCCGAGTCATCCGACGAGCTAGGTCACCCAGGGGAATCTGTGTTAGTAAGATACGACAAAGTTGAAGAAATACGTCTTTCAATCTGCGATTCCAGTCCACTTCCGGAGGTGCTGAAACGATAGATTTGCAAGCGAAAAATTTACTTTTTAAGCGCAATTTCCAATGTTTTTAAGATACTGCGATAAAGCAGAAATACATGGGAGTTAAAATCTCGACGATAGCGCAGAACTCTTTTATGAAGCAACCAAAACAGCAGCGCTTAATTCACAAAGCTAACACTTTCACAATACTTTCAATTACGTAGTTTTAGCTGACTAAACTTCTAAAGTGTATGTGAAATTTCAATGTAGCGTTTGGAACACCAAAAATAAATACAATAATGCTTCAAGCAAAGACATAATTATATGGTACTTGTACCAATGCTAACTGCTGCCATTCCCAGTTCTACTCTAACTTGATATGTACAAGTTATTAGAAGAAACACATAGTAAAAATAAGAATATGAACTGTCAAACATACACAATTGATGGTGTTGAAATTCTGCATTTTTGTATGCACACAAGACTTGCTCAACAATACGCTGTATACAGTTGTGCATTTGGATTGGTTCACGAGGATTTGATGCCAACTGCGATGCCGCATCACGAATATTAGCAATTGCAGCACTTGCACGATAGTTTGGTACACCATAAGCGGATAATATTGAATCAATGTCATGCACAAGTACTTGTAAAGCTGTCACAAATTGCTCCACCTCTTTGTCCATGCCAGGCTATAAAAACTGCTATGATATCATCCCTCCCACGATCGTAAGACAGTTATAAAAACAGTTATAAAAGCCAGTATTTTTTTTTGAAATATGAGTTACGGGTTAGCACAATTTCTTAAATGACAGAAGTTCAGATTAATGTAATAACAAAGACTGTTTTACAACATGAAATTTTAAACACCATGCCTGCTGAATCACTGGCTGCATGGCAGTTGGAGTAGATGATTTCATGACACTGAAATCGACTATCATATCTTCGGCTGTTGTTGGTTTAAAGCCACAAATCCGGCTGAAAATTAATTCTCTAGCAACATAAAATTAAATCAATTCAAGTTATTTTATTCCCACATTCTTTACTAGTAGTGCAAAAAATTTTTAATACCTGGAGAATTCATCATAAACAATCATTTGCTGATTTGTAACTGATCCAACACGAAGTCGTATTTTTTCTGGCATTTGCTGAGCTCGTGCAAGAGCAACAGGATCAGCATACTGCCGCCCTTCAAGACGATATTGCTTTCTAGTAGTAAATTCAGATTCAAGGCGTTTATCCATTTCCGGAGTTGCTTTCTCACATGCTGTTTTGACTATAAAATTTGTTGCCAGTTCCACGTTATCCTCTGCAATCGTTGTTGCAGCTTCGTCGATTAGTTTCTGCTGTAAAAAAAGCAAGTACAATTATATTCAGAAAATACAAAAATATTCAATTTATTCTGTAAACTATTTACTTGCTCCGGTGTAATATTGCATCGCAAAGAATTTGTAAACGCCGTTTTAAGAAATCCTAAGATAGTTGAAGACAGTGGCTCTCTGCATGTTATAGATGCCATTCCCGCTGTCATCGCTCGAATCATATGTTGTGAGGCACGGCGTATTCTTTGCTCGTCAGGTTCCAGTGCAAAATCCTGAAATTTAAGGTCATAAGTCATTAAAATGAAATGATTTTAAAGTTATATCGGAAAAAAGCAAAATTAAACAAGAGGAAATATCATCAAAACAATTCAAGACTACCTTCTTGCAGATATGTTCTGTAACATGCATGGCAATTCGAATTGCCCGTTCAGTAACTGGTCCAATCAGTTCTTTAATCGCATGATTAATTGCTGGCCGAACGACATGTTTCAACTGCGGATTCAGCTAAAACTTTGATGCATTACAACAAAATGATTGCCACAGAAACACCAGAGAAATAAAAAAAAAGATTTATCTTTTGATGTAGCAAAAAGTATTTTCTGTATTTCAGATTAAAAAATAAAAGTGAAAACCAAATTTAACCTGAAACAGCGGTAACGAAGCTGACAGCTTCAAATGTGGTGCAAGACCATCAAAGGAAACAATGTTTATATCGTGATAATGAAAATGAGCTGCTGATTGCACTTGCGTACTACTTGGAGACTGACCTCCTAAATAGCAAATTATTATTCAAAATTCTATATCATGTATTCAGATAAATTCAAATAATACCAATAGAATTCACATTTCAGTTCAATACAGACTTTAAGTCTAAGCCCATATTCTTCCAAAATTGCAAGCTGAGAATTCTTTCTTAATATACCCTTTATAACATCAGTGATATTACTTTCATCATTACTATTTTTAGTTGTTTCTTTAACTATAAAAGATCTACGAAATGAAGCCAAGCGAGGAAAAGAGTGCATCAGACATTAAAATATTTTTTTTAGCTACAAACTAACAACACTGCCTTAGACAGTAGAGTTACATCCTTCATAGTAAATGAAATTCCCCTTGTCTTGCTGCGATAACGAAACATATTCGAATTCCGCTAAAGAAAAGAACCAATGATTGCGTTGAGAAGGCCAGAAAGTTGATCGCAGCAAGACTTATTACCGCTTCTAACTTAAAGAAATGCTTAAAATAATAAAAACCAAGGTTAGTCATAACGACAGAGAAAGTTATCCATGAATAAAGACTGCTAAACTTACTAAGCTTACGTAAGAGGAAAAACCAAAATGCACTTTTACAGAAAGCGAGATTTATCCGCCCCAGATAGTAAGTCTTTTCAGGAAGCCTTAAAGAATTAGTTGATAAACTACAAATATTCCTCTCGTAATTAAAATTGAATCAAATCTAGAGTTTATGCTGCAAGAAGTTTTACTCGGCATAGCGATGTTTGATAAATTGCCAATCAAATGATCAACATCAGCAGTTACTGTCTGTGGTATACCTGCCACAATTTCTGCAGAAGTTTCAGAATTTGCACGCACTGCTGGGACAGATGTTGTCATCTGAAAGTGAATCTATTATAATATGAATAATATTATGAGCAGAGCATTAAAGCTCACAGCTGTGTAAATTTTTTGGAGCTATAGTTAACAAGCAATAGTTTTTTTTATACTTCTTTCAAATATAAGCGCAAGCTAATGAAAACTTGTTATTTTCAGAATGCAATCAAATTCAATAAGACAGAAAAATTTTCCAAATAACAACAAATACCTGCAGTTCAGGTGGTTTCAACATTTTCAGATCGCCTAACTGTTGCGGAAGTTTTATCAGTCGTTCGGTATCTTTTAACACATCCTCTATTGTGAGCTTGCTTAGATCAACACCCAATTCTTTACAAAGTACTTCTATTTCGAATTTCAAATTTAATTTCAAATCTGGTTGGTTATGAAGTTCCGCCAAAATTTTAAAAATCGCTTTTATCCACGCACAGTTTGGACCAAAGATCTGTAAACGACAAGTTAAAATAAAAAATTTTTTTTGTTCAGACTGAATATTGAATGATGACCATATCTGTTTACCTGACTTTTGCTGCAAGAAACAAGAATTTTCGCGATGAAGGGAACAACAAAGAGAAGTTCTTGCTGTCCTTTGTAATAAGCTTCCATAAGTAGAGATTTCATATCCAAATCCTTAAATTAAAATCAATAGCATTTAAAATCAATAGCCTGAGAAAAAATTTCTATGATCTAAGAAATACCGATGTAACAATTGGATGGTCGCGAGCAATTGTAATCGCGCCCAGCCATAAGCCGAGATTTTTCAGCAACTGCCTGTCGCCAAAGTTCGTCGCCGCTTGTCGCTTATCACTTCGTAAAAGAATCTCAAACAGAAGAAATAAAATATGATCTAAACTACGGTATACGAAATGACTCAAACAAATTTTATTTTTTAATTGTGTTCAACTGGTTTACGAAAATGCCTTTTCCAACACTATGGGACATGTTGTCACAAAGTACATATCTGACATAAAGTATAGTTCTTAAACAACATCTTACACTGATAACATTTTCAACTAAAACTATTGTTTCTTGATCAAGCAACTGTTATTATCAAAGCTGTAGCAAATTCTTGGTCAACCAGCTGTTATCATATCAACAGATGCTCTTGGCAGAAATGCTCCTTTAATATGGGCTTCAGGGAAACATGACTTCCCACACATTAACATGAAATCAAATGAACTGATATCATGCGTAAGAAAAGCCAATAGTGAAATCTTCAATACGCCTATTTGAGATGAACAAAAAATTCTTATCTAAATTTACAACACAGTTTGCAATTTATTAATGAAATTACCTTTATGTTCCTAAAAGTTTCTAGCTTCACAAATTCTTCCAACTTTTTATTTTCGATCGCCAAAAGAAAGAGATTGTAGAGAGGTTGAAAATTCTGCTCAATACTAACGCGTTTCATTACCAAATACTGTGCCAACCATCGAATGAAATCATCATCTAATTCTTCGATCATAATTTTTATTTCTTCGACCTAAACAGATGCAAAAACTTATATGAATCTCAAATTCAATTTCAGGAACAAAAATTTGATTATATTAATCTGTTTAGTTATAAACAAGCATAGCACACATTAAAACATACCTTTTTCGGAAGATTGATTTGGCTCAAATTATTGAACAAAAATGCAACTTTTTCCATTACAGCCTCAGATGGTTGCTTTATTTGATTACCTTCTTTTTCAGTTGCATTGACCAGTGTGTCAACACTAGTGACTGATAACACCGATGAACCCTGAACAGAGTAAGGTATTAGAGTACTATAAAAAAAATACTGGATAATTTAATTTGATTTGATTCATGCTTCAAGATTACTAATCCAAGCAACACAAAGTCAAGAAGTTCGAAATCTTACAGAACGAGCTGCTAAAGCTCGGTTTATGTCAGTTGTTGTTCGTTGTTGCGGTTGCCAATTTGGTGTTTCACGACCAGGAACATGTGGCTGTTGTCCTTGTATACCACTGGTCACATAATCCTAAACAAGCACATATGTTACAAGTTCAATAACGTATCGCATTTACTTTAATACAATATGTCATGAGAATATATGAGAAAAACTTGATACTAAAAAAAGAATCCTTGAAAACTATTCAAATACTTTTCGGACTGAAAACTTTAAGGTTCAGGAAATCACAAATTTTTTCCATCCATAACACCAAATATTCCTTCCAAACTCTTTTTCTTTTAAACTTTCAGCTGTTTTTATCTTTGGTAATCAAAATGCAAAATTTTTTTTCATTATTTTATTGATCAAATACTATACCTTTAAATTTTGTGGAAAATGCTGGAAATTCCGTTGATTTGCAATCATGACGCACACTTTGGGATACAAACTCAATTTTGTTCGGCACGCATTAAGAGCTACGATTCCAAATGTCCAAAGCATACTTCCTGGTTCTGCTTGCAATGATTCAATTACCTTTCTCACCGCCGTAGCGAACTGTAAGTTTCTGAAATACAAATCTCATTAAACATGTATTTCAGAAATTTTGTCATTTGATAATTACGACTGATATTGCAAATTAAAGATTTTTTGAACCTCATGGATGATAGTTAAATGATTACTTTAGTATTATGGGCTAAAATCTTATGCCAGCAAAACAGGAAGATGGTTACTCAATGACCCGAAAATTTTGTAAACGTCAAACAAAGATGTGAAGAAAATGAATGGAAACATACGAAATAACACCCTCACGAATAATGCTTCCGTAAACTTCTGCAGTTGTTCTTAATTCTCGCTCAGGATATTCATGAAAAAACCGATATTCTTCAAATAAATTCTTCACCACACATGCCAAAATATCCTGTAAATAAAAAATATTTTATTCGTTAACGTCTAGCATATAAACACAAATACAAAAAAAAATATGAAAGACAGAACCTTATCCCTTTGCACATTTGATGCTTTAAACTGTTTCAAGCGTTCAACAAAATCTGCGACTGGCATTTGCATATGTTGAGAGTATATCTACAAAAAAAAAAAAGAAAATATTCCACAGTCCTAACTATGGTTTTTATGAGTTTCAATACTCTATTCTATCAAAATATCTATTCTCGGGAAATATTAGTATCCAGTTCCCCCATTCATTATCAATCTTTACTGAAAATTTTTCAAAGGTTTTTAGGAAAAAAATGAATTGTGAAAAGTATCCACTATTTCAAAAAATGTTTTTACAATAAAACCGATTTAAAAATGTGTAAGCAGAGCATTCTTCAAGTTTCATTAAAATAAAAGCACATTACTTGTTGAAAGTACATATTTGCTTCATTCTGAATTTCTTCACTGAACTGTACAGAAGTAAGATCGTCTATAGATGCAGATGGTACAGTGATACGACCTGGCGAGCCACTACAGAGAGGTTGTTGTTGTTGCTGTTGCTGCTGCTGCCCAGTTGCGTTATGCACAAATGAACTGTTTCCATTCAACACGCCTCCTCAACACAAATGAAAAAATGACTATCCTTTATAGCTACAGTCAGTTCTTTCATCACTAACTGCTCCGAAAGAATATTGTAACAACATGATGAATTATATATTCAGCAATGGAAGCATATGTTCCTAATGTTATATTAACAGTTCCAGTTCGGATGTTAGTGATCTAATTTGGTTTTAAAAACAAGATGTCATAGAGTCTTCTCAGTTCGAGTAAGATTTCTGTGGATTTTTCTCACCAGACATCTGCATGGAAAAAACCAGTAAAGCTAATGTACTAAAGAAAAAAATAGTGACCAACCTGCTGAACCAGGCGCACCAGGTGGCACGCGGAAATCAAGAGTCGATGAAGGTCCACTACTGGATGCCGGTGTTGTTCGTACACCACCAGATCCTACAATGTAAGAAAAGAATTTGTATAACAGGTAAAAAAATTTTTATGTTGTAATAAATAATTTCAAATTTCAGAAAAAAAATAATTTAAAGTTCACATTCACCCACTGAGCTCAATTAAGAAGTGTATTTTGCTGAATAAGTGAGAAGTCTCATTGGAAACATTTTGCTTTAACATGTGATTCTTCGATTAGTGAAATCACTTTTTCTCATTTAATTTCATTTATATTTAGCCAAGTGGCTTTTACAGCTTAATAGTATTAGCATGTTTGTTATCTGCTATAAAGCAATCAATCAAAAGCCTATTTCCCCATTTAATTTACATTACCTTAAAATTGAGATAACTGAAAAATATTAATACTTAGAAATGAAACTAATCAGAACAGTCGCAAAGTTCGAAAACACTTCATACCTGGTAAACCAACTGGCATACTCCAGCCAGGTCCACCAGCTCCAGGTCCTGGCCTCGCTTGTGTTGTTGGTATTCCACTATTCATAAAACCTGTCCTCATCATTTGCCCAGATGGGGACATTGATAAAGCATGACTTCCATTAAAATTCGGTTGCAAAACATTAGCTGCATTTGTCGCCTAGAAATAAGATTTTCAAGGAAATGCGCTTCCTGAACAGACAATTAATCATTTACACTTACTTTGAGCAATTCATTAGCTTGCGCAAAAGGTCCGGTAGTAGAGCCTGGAACGCACAGATTTGTTCCTGTGCCACTTCCAAAAATTTGCACTGAACCAGGTAAATTCCCTTGCTGTTGTTGTCGATTTTGCATTTGTTGTGCAGCTGCTTAAAATGTTATATTTGTTAAGCAATATTTCAATTGAAAAGATCTATTAAAACTCAGTTTTGTGAATTTCTAAGGATCATTACCAAGCATATCTCTATTTGATGCACCAAATCCAGTTGTTCCGAATGGAAAATTACCAAAGCTGCCAGTAGGTTGTTGTACCGGTACCGATGGTGCTGCTATACCAGTATTAAACATATTCGATGCTGATGAATGTGCAGTTCCAGCCACATTTAATTGCGTCCGTGAAGTTAACATCGATGACAAACGTCCTTCACCGCTTTTCAACTGTTTACAAAATATAAATCTAATTTTTCATATGAGACTCCACTAGTTAGGAAAAAGAATTTTTTGGAATTTATCATTATCTAATGAAAATATGCTTTATATTCTCGCGATCAACAAGCAATTGATTATTGAAATAATGCAAAAACAAGAAATACCGCACTCCTAACTGAACCTTTTTTATGATAAGAATGATTGCGCTTGATTTTAAAACAATTGCACATTTCCATTGATAGAAATTCTAAGTGCGAAAAGACACCAGTCATTATCTATCAATCCTCATTTACACACACACTTCGCGAAACAATTTAAAACCATAAACGAACCCCGGGTATTTGACAGCAAAGAGAAGATAAATCATTGATTGATGCACTAGACATACAAGTCGCCCGTGAAAGAGCATTTAATAGCACTCTGATTGTCTCTTGCGGCAAAACACTATTGCTCATCATGCCCGCTGGTAACCGCCGACGTATGTAACATATAATCTGCGAAGCAAACGCATCCTGCATCGAGAAAAATAATGAAATTTGAGAATCTGAATTCGTCACTTCCATCATTTATAGCATCAGAATCAGTTTTACTATCTTATCTACACTAAGGTTAAATACAAGAACAGATCTTACTCCATATAATGCTAATTTATCATCAATCCATTTATCCAACTTCAGAAAATCTCTTCTCGAAGCCAAACATGCCAAATCAATTGTAAAGGGAAATTGTGGAACGTTGAACAGTTCGGCTAAGCCCTGAAATGTTAAAAGATTTTATTTTCTTTACAACTTGATCTATTTGATCAAGTAAATTAGCATTACTGATCTTGTTTAATGCAAGATATATTCATTTTCTTGTGATAGCATGAAATGCTAAATATTAAAATGAATTTATGGCGTCAAACATCGATGAGTTCCTAAGAAAATTCATAAAATCTGATATTTCTTTTTCGCTAAGGCTGCCTAACAATGGCAATTCGTTGAACTTGAAAACAGCTTACTTTTAAAAAAAAATTGCTTTTAAAAATCACAACAATTAACTATTAATAAAGAAAAAATTTTATGATGCAGAAATACTGACGTCTGGTTTAAGTTCATGAGCTACTTCTAAGATTCGGGATAATTTTGTCTGATCATCTGGATTTTTCATATAATAACTGCAAAGAGCAGTTAAAATCGTTGTTCGCAACTGTACTTTTTCTTCGCAATTCCAAACTACATTCAATACCGGAACAGCATTCGGATGATTTCCAATCAGCGTTGGTATGAGCATTTGCATTAAATGAATGCGCAAATTTGATGTAGGTAACTAAAAAATAATAGAACTGTTTACGCTATGTTCTAAAATCTCAAAGAATGATAACTGTCTAGAATAATGCAATTTTTTAAAGTAACATGCCTGCATTTGCAATAAAGCTAACAATAAAACATCCGGACAAGCACTAGTTGGTTTATGCAAAATACTCATCACAGCATTCACCAGTTTTCTCACTTCACCTAGACGAATTAACGTATCCACCAAATCCAAGCACCGCCTAAAATTGGATATGTTATAAAAGTTGATATGTTGTACGAAAATTATTTACAAAAAAATCAAAAAATTGCAATATTCACCAGTTACTTAATTCCCTTGTTTCTTCCGGTTGTACTTTCAATGCAGTTAAATTCACTGCTTTGTGAGGATAGTCAGAAAAGCAGAACACGTCAGGATTTTGTAATATTTGTTCAATCCATGACAACTGCAAAGAAGCTAAACGGTTATAAAGTCGTAAAACAATTGCTAAGTTTATTAGCATAAAGTTCGCTAAATATATTCAAAATAAAATCAAAATGAGTCCTTATAACGTACAACTCGTACCCTTAACAGGATATGAAATCACACAAAAAACCCTATTCTAAATTTGTCTGGTGACCTTTTAATAACTATTTCAGATTTACAACTGTTAATCATCGATTTCGATAAACACGAATTTCAATTCGCTTAAATTTCTCAGTAACCGACAGCACAAGAAATTACTGCTTTCGCATCACGAATAGTCACACTAGCGACTTATTTGCTAATTGTCGGTATATTATGTAAAAATTAAGTGATACCTGGCCGTATTTGTGGAAATTCCATTCACGATACAACAGACCTATCGGAAAAGGATTAGAACCAAGACCTTCTAACAAAATTGAAGTTAATAATTGCAGCTGCGCTTTTGTCCGAATAATAAAATTTGTTTGATCCAGATGCATTATTATTTCTGACCAATTTAGATTTGGTGCCTACAAAATATTTGGACTTTCATTCAAGACTTTGTAAAAACCTAAAATAAACCAAAGTTTAAAATTTCGTACCAACTCCCGAACTGCATTGGCAAAATTTTTGGCATTCCAAGCAATCTGTTGCACCAATTGTGATGTTGAGCTTATGGTTACGCTCGCAGAATTTTCAGATAGACCACTCGTAGTTGTCGACAAACTTTCTGCTGATGAACTTGTTCCAATGGCTGAAAAATTTCTTAATATTCTTACCAACTTCTGATTAAAAAATGACAAATTCTTTCGTGGGAAAACTATAGAAAATGATCACCTGGAACACTTCCAGAACGATGATCCCATAAAACACCCGGCTGAACCGACTGTTGCATATTAGAACCGGAACATGTATTTATCATCATCACAATAACTCGCGAAAGATTAACGGCATTAAGAATAGTTCCATCCCCGGAATTCAGTGAGATCAGATGCTGACGACATGATTTTACAGTTGATGTAAATGTCGTACCAATTTCCTGTCAAATAATTTCCTTTTTCAAACAAAAAAAACACGAAAAAGAACGCCTGCGAATACAAAATATTAAATCAAATAAATTTTCATTCATATTTTTAAATGTGATCATAGTCATAAATTTCGATTACATACCTGAATCTGTTGTGCTAGCAAATTCGGATTTTGATAAGCTAGACTATCCATTATCTCATCGAGATCTTTATCTTCCAAATCAACGTAATCAAGGGGAGAGAGATGATCAATTCCAGTTGATGATAACGGTACTTTGAAACTTTCTTCGGGTGCAGCCGTCAAAATAAATTGGGGTGATGACGGAGTTTGTATTAAAGTAACACCACGTAAAGTAAGCTCTGCAATGCAAACAATGGCAAATTCCATTAAAAGCAAAAAAGAAATCATTTCAAAACGGTATGAATACTAAATTAAATAAAATACACATACCTTTTTCGAAAAGTTTTAGAAAGCTGATAACCGACTGTCGATCAACGGCAACAAATTCAAGAACCTGCGTTGAAAAAAGAGACGTAAAAATCTGATGAATGAATTCGGTTGATAATGCACAATCAAAGACCGTTGAATTGTCTAAATGGAAATACACATTTTCCGAGTACATTTGCTAGTCTTACAAATAACACAATAAAACTATTGAAAAAGGGAACAATATCTTTGGTTTTAAAAAATCACCTTTCGTAGCAGCTTCAAATAATGCCTTAAAGATGGTACGAAGATATTGGCCAAGTCCTTTGACAACTTGCGGCACAAGCGAAGAAGAGAAAAGAATAAGACCAATAAGCACTTGGATTGAAAGATCAACAGATAGTAACGAAACAAGAGTTTCAAGAAAGCGTCCGATTAGACTATACCGTATTTCCACTAATCTTTCCTCTAATACTTCAACAAAGCGGTAAAAAAGCCGTACAGAAGTTGCTGTTGGATCTTTGACACAGTTTTTCAGTTGCTGAAATAAAACATAGTGCTATTATTATTGCTGATATAACTATGCATAGAAGTACCCTAGTATGCATAATTATTGAAAAAAGATCGGGAAAAGCGAAATATGGAAAAAAAAATTTCTGAAGCATGACGTCATAAATCAACATATGCGATTCATTGGTTGTCATGAAACCCGACCTTGATAAGCAATGTGAAATAATACGAATATCAAAATAATGTTAAATAAATTTTCGAATCATAATAGTAAAGAGTGAAAAAAAAAACCAGCAAATTAAAGAGTGAAGTATATAAAACAACTTGACAGCAGCATATTAAACTTTACGTAAAGAGTGTAAATTCGCTAAGAGGCCAATTTTGGTGAGCGCTTAATCTGAATAATCTTACATTTTTCTACCAGATCTTACAACACAATATAGCCTCGAAAAATAACCAAAACCAGACTCATTCATTAACAATGAAATAATACAAAGTACAAAGGACCATGCAGATATTTTCACTATAAAATACAAAAACCACGTAATGCTGTCACTTCTCACATACAGCAAAAGCGATAATTTTGTGCTGGAAATATCAGTGGCGGAAAGAATAATTAAGGATTTCGGAAAGCTCATGCTTATATATATATATATATATAACAAGCTGACCGGTGCAGCGATTTCACAACACAACACCAACCTGTCGAATTACGTACGCGCAGAAGCTGTCTTTTAGTTGTAAATCGTATTTTCGAGCTGATAAACACTCTGATGACTGTTGTTTTTGTAATATACCAGTACTAATTGATATAGATTGCGCTGTTCTGCTTGTTGAATTTGAAGTAGATAGACAATCAGAAAGAAATGTATTCGATGTTATAATATTATCAAGCAACACGCGAAAAACGTACTGGTCAACGGTGCCAATCTCCGTAGACCAAGGTGCCAAAAATATGCGATTTAAGAATTCCTAAAAATTGATTTCAAACAATCACAGTGTAATCATACACCATTAATGACATAATGAAGAACTAAAACACGATGCACGAAGCTTATCTGCAAGAAAAATAAAAATAAGACTGCAACTTTCAGAAGAGAGACAGAAAGTTTTCATAAATAAGAATATGATATCCTTATGTCCTTCTATTGACAATATAAATTAGCTGCTAATTTCATAGCAAATAATCAGATTTCGCTATAGGTCATTTTCTTTTACATCAACCTACATTGAAGTTTCATGTCGGTCTTTACACTTTCATTGCAATAAAGCCTTATGAAGTATAGTATATAGATAGAAATAGCGCTGAAATTCGACCAATTTCCTCATTCAATTTATAAAATACTAATTCGAACTGACAGATAATAAATTAAAAGCAAAAACCTTATCAATTAAAGAGTCCGGACTATTGGAATCAAATTTTTCTGCCGCAATAATCAGTAAACGATCAATTGAGGCGAGCGCTATTGAAGTTGGTGTCACATTTATAGACATCAGTAGCCGGAATACTGAAATAACAATATACAATACGGTGAATGATATTTATTTCCACATGCATGTTTTTTAAAAAGTAAAATTCAGAAGCAAATCACATCATTGTAATTATTTTGTTGTTACCGTCGAATGCACCTGATCTGTGATGGAATCATGGCTTTTATTATGAAAAATTTACTAAAAAAAAACATTCCTTTAAACTTTCGCAACTCCTAAACAAAAATAATTACAAAAAATAGGTAAACGCACCATGGACGGAGGCCGACTACCGACATGCAGAACAGCACTCCGAATCAGAAGATTAGTGTTTTCTCAGTTCAAGCGAAATAAAGAACTAGAATTCTGAAAAAATTTCATCATACTTTCTACCATAACATTGAAATACTCGAACATTCAATAGTATAAAACACTGAACAAAGTTTTCAATCTTCAAAACTACTTCTTTTTTATAAAATCTTTTATAAAATGGTAGAAAAAAAAAAAAAAAAACCAATCCAATGAGTACGGTTTGCATTTACTACATTGCAGTAAATGCAAACCGTCAGGATTCTATATATTTTCTGCGGTTATGCCGATAATTTCATAAAACCAATCCAATGAGTACATTTATTTAAAAAAAACAAGCGCTTCAAATAACGCCAATTTCTGATTAATTACGACACATAGAAACTATGAAGCAGCCCATCAGCAGGGACTTACAAATGCCAGGCAAAACAATGAATATAAATGAAGAACAATATAAATATGCTCAAGTGAGTCAAGTAAATGACTGTTATACAAAAAAATACAAAACTAAAAATTTTTACTTTATTCAATGATGTAAATCTACTTATTGAAATACTATCGAGATGCAAGTATACTATAAATCTAATTATTTCGTTATTTTTATAATCAATTATACAATTATTCTGAAACACAGATGGCAAAAAACACCCTAATACTTCATTGATTAATGGGCTGTACATAATACCAACATCAGTAGAAGTTACATATAACTCAAAAAAAAAAAATGAAGTAAATGATAACACCGGTACGCATAGTGTAAAAAAAATTTCCATATCATATATTTTTATGAATATGAGACTTATACTTTTAATCACTTCCAGCATCTTCATCTATTCTTTTTCATGAGATGCATGCAAACAGCTCTGAATTGTGCAGTTTAAAAGCTACAGCAAAATTACGGCTTCTTTGACAATAAACTCTTCTTCAGAGACATCACCGGCTACAGAACGATATCATCTTAATTTCTTCACCCGTTGATATAATGCATCCACAACCTGAGCAAATTTTTAATAATTATTCATTTGAAATTTTAATTCTGGTACAGTCAAACGCACTGCAAGAAAATCTTACTTCACTCATAGCATGAATGGCTTCCACTGCTGCTTCGTACGTTTTATCCACAGGAGCAAGATCATACACAATCAGCATTCCTTCGCCTTGATGTAAGCTTCCTATAAAAAGAATGCCAGCTTTAATATGTAGACATGAGATTCAGTTTCGACACAAATAGGGTAGTATTAGCAAAAATGCTTGAGAAATATAATGGAATTGCTTGAAAAATGTAACCTGAAAACTTCCTATCCAGTATCATTTGTGATAACTTTTTTTCCACTTTATCCCTATTAAGCCCAATTTTTGAAGCAATATGTTCAAGCTGGACGTAAGAGTACGGCTCAATTATTCGGCACAAATCTTTTTCGAGCATACTATCACTTAAAGAATTGAAGTGTTTCTTTACAACAGCGTCGCACTGCAGCTCGTCACGAAAACTTCCAAATGCCTGAAGAAAGAAACAGATTTAAAAGGTATGGCAAGTCATTCACAACTGAAACTATCAAAGACCAAACATACGGCATTAAAGTCAGCCAATGACCGCTTCTTGGCAGCCTCAGCAACCGCACGCATGGCGTCCAAATCTAATCCACTATATTTTAGCGCCAGCTTCGCTGATAAAATTGTTGAAACCTCTTCTGGTGAATCGAGCATTATCTAGAAAATATCACGGCAATAATGTTCAATTTGGAATATCATAGGAAAAAGTTGCGAAAAGAGAACACACACATTATCCACACATTATTCGGGCGCGAAACTAACATTTAATAATGAATGTTCGCAAAATGCATACCTTGCTCAAAAGCATATATTTTAGAGCACGTATAGCGTCTTGTTTATCATTGACAGTATCATATCCTTCGAAGGCTTCATAAAAGTACGAAAAAGCTGTTTTAAAATCACGTTCACTAGCTGCGTGCAAAATGCCAGACTGCATATCGAGAGCTGCTTGCATGCGAGGAGGCATGTAAATTGAATTTGCTGTTGTCCTTGCTGATGTCAGAGCAGCTCTAGCCTGAAAGAAATTAAGAATGAAAATCAAAAACTTGTCAGATCTTTCTGTATTTCACAAGCTTAAACAGCGATATATACAGCAAAATTACCATAAGTACACGATCTTGAGTCAAAAACATCGTCACTTATTACATAGTCTTAACGACAGACTGCTATCATTAGAAAAGAGGCGATAAGAGTAAAGTTGCATTAGGCAGCTCTTGACGAAGTAATGTATTTTAACATGACGAAAAACTAATTAAGATATCAACATTAACAGTTCAGTTAAAAATATCATATAACCTTTGACAGATTTCCCAAATGGTAGCAAGCTTTACTTTCCTCCAGTTGCACTTCAACAATCACATCTTTATCATCAACTTTCTTCAATTCGCGAACCAGCTGATTTGCTTAAAATGTTTGATTATACAACCAGAAATAAAAACAAAAGTTTGACGTTTTTATCCAAGAACTGCTTTAGAAACTGTAAAATTATGCAACGGAAACTGAATGTGAAAGAAGAGAGGGAAATAAGAAAATGTAATGAGACGATGATAAAATGTTTAAATCCTACAGAAATCCTAAAATTCTCCGAAGAATGAGTTAGCAAATTATAGCCAAGTTGAATGTTTCACAAGCCAAAAGGATTCTCCACTTACACATGATTAACAAAAAAATGAGCATAGCATTGATTGAAAATAATATGAGCTCATCGCTGATCATTGTGAATATATTCGCAAAAAAAGTAATTCTAAAAAATTCAAGAGTTTATATACCTAAGTTCTGCGCCTGGGTGAACCTGCGAAGATCATTATAAAGACGAACAAGACGAGCCTGCAATGTTTGTCGCAAGAATGTTCTATTCTGTTCCGTTGCCCATTGTATGCATTCTTTGCACAGATCAACCTTGAAAATATATTGATGAAAAAGTAAATTCATAGACGTCAAAATAATTCTTGAATTTACTGACCTCTTTTGAATATTCTGCTTGGTACTCCAGATATCAGAATTTTTGGATTGCCTCAGAACGTTTTACTAATCGGTTGAGAGAAGTCATTAAGACAAACCACGAAAGAAAATCCAATAATTCTTCGTGAATCTTTTAAAAAACAAAAAGAACAAAGAACCTTGATATCGCCATCTTGATTATCAATCATAAGACACAGATCAACCAAATTTCGCACAAGTTTGGCCGCTTTTGCCTTGCCTAATGATATGAGAAACGGACGAGTATTCTCAATCATTTTGCGCAATTCTTCAGTACGTTTATTCTTTGCCAGCATATTACCCAGCTTCATAATTGATTCTTCCTTCTTTTTAATATCTGCCTCATCATTCACTGGTGATTTCACTGAAAAATTCTCATATCCCGCAAAAACAAAACATAACGTAACTGACAATTTTACAAGGTGATATTTATCAATGAATAAAATGTAGGCATAAGCTATGCATAATTTTTGCAATTTTTTCCATAACAACATTTTTTATCAAGTTCTGGAAGTTCATCATAAGACATAACATCTGAAATTGACCAGGAAGCAGTCTTTTACAGAAGAGTCAAGCATGAATCTGAAATGTAGTATAATAGATCAAGTATTCACACAAAATTTATCTAATTGTGAGTATTATTTTTGCACCATTTAGAATTCACTAAAACAATAAATGTTAACAAATAAACCGAAGAAAAAAAAAAAACTTTACCAAAACTAGTAAGGTAACGTATAGCATTATCTTCGTTCATATGTGGTGCAGATGACATAGTATCCATGGCAGTACCGCCGGACATTTCTTCTGCAGTAATTCTGAACTTATTGTTCTCGTACAGAAAATACTGAAATATGATGCTAAGATATCATTAGCACTAAACTTTATATGAATACGAAAAGAGAAAATCAAGATGAATTAGGATTTTCTTTTTTTTTTTTTTTAAAAGTTTTAAGCTTAAATGATTCGCTTAAAATAAATGGTAATGATGTAACATTTATTTTATCAAACTATCAAACAATTCTACATTTTTCAAAGCTAAAACAAAAAGATAAATTAAAAGCAACAAAGAAGCTTAATGAATCATCTTAAGGAAATCTCATAATTGAGTCTATATTATGCTATTGTATCCATTAAAAGTGATGAAATTTATAAATTCTCAAAGTTATTTCATCAATCTTTTCAACAATTTTTCTAATAATAGATACTATTTCAAGTTAAGAAATTTATTTCAATTATATTCCTATCAATTTGTGCATTTTTTCATACAAAACAAAATTAAATTAAACTTAATAATTAATGATATAATTTATAATCCTAATAAAATTAGCCATATAATTTCATCGATTTTTTTTTAGATCGATGAGAGAGAAAAAAAAAAAGTAAATGAAAATTTTCCTTCTACCATTAACCTTTATGTTGATATTTTGACCCTTAATCACGTTGAAATTTTAGCTTTTTACCTAAGTAGATACTTTGATATCACTAACAAATCAACCGTAGTGAGTATCATACGACCAAAACAATGAGACAGCGGACGGTACGTTAAGGGATTAGCAACATTTCAGGACCCGTTCAACTTATTGCAGCTAAAGCTCTTGCAACTTAATTTCCGTACAACAGTGATGGTTAAATCACTAGATGGTGGTGATCTGTAGTGATCAGTATCGCAATAATTTTATCAATAGGGAAGTGTTAAGAGATGTGAACAGCAGAGTGATATCATTTTTATCTTTATGCTTTCATGAAATAATTTGAATGAAAGTTAACTAATGACTAAACTTAAATTACGCACAATAGTATCCATTCATAAAATCCCTATTAATATCAATACCTTTGAACAAATACTACACTTGTGAACTTTGACCCTTGACCACAATCACCATTATTTACGCCTTTATACCATTGTTGTAATCTATGTGAACGAAACAAATGGTGCACAATTTAATGGTAATACCTTGCTTACATGTGATATATTTCATTGTCACACACTGATACTTATTTCATCGTGGATTATTTCATGCAATGAGCTAATACAAGCTAAAAACTAGTCACCTAACTTATCCAAATTAATTCCAATTAATAAATCTCCCATTTCTGTCCATTTCCTCACAGTTTCGGATACATCCATGTAGATGGAAAATGTCATGAATTTAGCTGCTGTGATGTTATGTCACCAAGGTTAGTCGAGACGAACGTGTGATAGGTATACTAGAAATATGTATAGCTTTAGTAACTAATCGTGGTATCAAATTGCTAACTTAAAACAATCAATAAATTTCTCCTTCAATAGATTCCGCTTGAAGTAGTATAAAATTCTACGGTAGAGAAACATCTAATAACTTTAATAAATCATGGACGGTGTAGTGAAAAGGTAGGTGATGACACATATATAATTAAGGAAAACTGGAATTTTCAGAATTGATGGCATAGCATTTGGCTTTGATGTGCACAAATAATATTTTTATTTCGAAGAAAAGTTTAAAAAATTGCACAACTCCCTCTCCATTCATTCAGTGACTCATTCTATATCCCAGGAAAACAATCTTTTATTGCAGTATAATTAAGAAACAAGGCTTTGCTTGTTATAAAACTTTTTTAGTGACGCCTTTAAAGTCTAAAGTGTTTTCCCAACATAGAGGAATCGTAAATGAAAAAAAAAGAGAAACTAATTTTACAAAATTATTAATAAAGTTTCAGGGATTACGAAGATAATAATTGAACATTAAAGTGAAAATTTTTATCAAAATACTAGTTTCAAACTGCATCGAATTTAGAAGAGATCCACTTCAGGTTACTAAACTAGAATTAAATAATGGCCGAAATGAAGTGATCATTCAGAGAGTAAAATTAAAACAAGATTTCCAGTGTTTCGCGAAGAATAGTGAAATATTTGGCGAGCATGTAATAGAAGAAATAATTACAATAACAAGAAAACTAGTCATCTCCAGGCGGGATCGACTCTTGCAATATTCGAATGAATTTTACTCTGATCTCAACAGTCTGACTGTGCTCTTGCACAATAAATGTTTGCACTTCCATGTGCATCATTTCCAAAGCTCCTCGTATTGCGCCACAAAGTATTTGTGAATACCTTAAAGATATACTGTTTCACACAACGATAAACTGAAGGAATCTGATTCACTCCTTCTTCTTTTCAACCAGATTACAATGAACTGAGTTTATTCGTCTTACTTTAGAACCTTTTGGGATATACTATAATGGCTGTCATGAATCTTCTGGAATATACTGTAATGGCTGATATCCACATTACTGTCGGACCTCATTGTATATGTTTCATTGCATTTTTGTTTTATGGATATGAGAAAAGGAATAAATGTACATATGATATTTAGTGTTTCTATCAAACTGCAGTTCCCATAAAGCCAATACAATATCCATTAAGCGAAAATTAAGTATTCATTGCAGATGTATCGATTACCATTGAAAACCAATTGACAATAAAACAGCCTAGAAAAAAGAAAATATCAAATGAATTAATGCTTACCTAAGATCCTGTGCTAGTTCAGGTGGAACTTCAACAAATTCTGCTAAAGGATTCGATTCAAGGATGAGAGAAAACTCGTCATTACGAGCATTCCAGTTCGATACTTGTGCAGTTACTCCTAAACACACCAAATGCATTTTAATACATTATTTGCAAGAAAAATCATTAAAAAAAACCTACATATGAAAAAAAATATCTATACTTAACTATAAAGATTAATCGCTTCGATACAAGAATTTCTTCTCTATAAAATTAAATGGAATGAAAACATACAACGTTTCGATTTTAGTCTTTTTTTGGTTACTCTGAGCAATGACAGAAAAATTTTTTGGTCATCCTGAGTAATGACAAAAAAATTAATACTTTCCAGAACTGTCATTCTCACCGAGGTAACTGCGAAAAGCAACTTTTGCAAGCACATCAGCAACCTGATGCATGTCTGTACAGCGCTGAATTTGAGAATTCTTTGCTAGCAAATCATCGGCTAATCGTAATCCTATATTGTAGCCCATTTTGTCTAACTGTCGGTTAACCTTTAATTATTTCGGTTTATAATCAAAACGGAAACATTAAAAAAAAAAATAAACAAAACCGAGAAAGAAGGATAAGCAAAAAAATCCAACAAAACAAAAACTTATAGAACTAACTGCTAAAGGACTTTCCAAATCTCGGAGAAGTTCTGCAACCAAAGAACCATACGTAAGGGTGAATAATTCACCGCTGATCTAAAAAGGATTAAGAAAATATGAAATATCTTAACAGCAATGTAATTCTGTTCTCCCTTCTTTCGATATTACTTCATTCAAACAAGACGTGTAAGCTAACAATCTAACACAAACTGAGCTGATTCGATTTTTTGTGTTCAGTATATCCAGTGAAGAATAAAAGATCAGTTAACTGGTAGTTCTTTCAAATAAGTATGTATCTTAAATAGTCTAGAATACATCAAATATGTTTAGAATGCATCAGTGACGTACATTCCCCAACCACATAATTGTAGCTTAACACTATTTCTACCTTGCCAGTTTTTCTTTCCAGGATTCCTCGGAATACCTTTGATCTTAAAAAAAAATATACCTTCTTCGAATCGATTCCAATCGGAAACTTGGTCTGTTTCGACATAATGCGCTCAGTATCACAAAATGGCACAAAATAAAAGCGCTGAATAATAAATATTAGCTTATTCTCCAATTATTGGATGAAAATAATTCCGCACTTCCCAAAACCATGCTTTAATTAAAGTCCTTTTTGCTTAAATTCAATTCTCGTCTCTATATTTACACTAAGTTATTCATTCTCACGCCGAATTTCACTCAACTGTTGCGTCAAATTTAATGTTCTCTGTGCAAATTTTCATTAAGATTGTGCGTATCTTCATAGCGATAAAAAATTTAACAGTTATGAAAAATAAACTGAAATCTATCCTCCGTCAAAAAACAGTAAGTTCAGCAATTACGACCGACATTGTCAAATCATAACAATATGGACGCTATAAGCGGCACTTAAATTCTGAACATTTATTCACAGTCAACAAAAACAAATTTTGGCTTATTAAAAACCAGGCATAACAGCATTATTGCAATATTTATATGAAGCGCAAAAAGTAAAGAAATCTCTCAACTATTTTTATAAAATCAGCAGCAAATAGAAAAGAGAATATCACTTTTTAAGAATTTTGAAACCGGATATCTAACCAAGAAGAGAAAAAGTGATACATGACAAACCAATTTTTCCTCATTTTTACTCGATTCAAATTCATAGTTATTTAATTTAAATTCATAAATACTTGATTTAAATCCATAATTATTTCGACAAATTTGCTTCTTCTTTTTTCTTATTCATTTTCTTGTCATATAAAACTTTTCATTTCTTCCTCAAGCACCTCTGATCCTCAAAGTACACAATAAATATAATTAGGATGACTGAGGAGATACAACCAGTTTATTTAATAAAATTTTCCTCTTCCGCTCCAACTCGCCTTCACTTAATTCCGATTCATTACTTCCATCCTAAAAGATAAGATAATTCAAAGCATGGATATCGCCGAAATTTCTATCAACTGATAAAAATTTAAATTATAACAAATTGTAAGACTAATAACATACTTCCTGCAGTGGAGAATCTTCCTCTTTTAATTGTTTTTCAACAGGATCCTGCAATACATATTATATAGATATGTGATCGTTCAGATAATGAATTACTTGCTCCATTATCACAAGCCATCATACATCACTTCCGTATGTTCTTTACTCCTTGATTTTGATAAAGCGATAATTCTTGATTACATATGGGTAACCGGAAAATTTACTTTCTCAAATATCATCGCTTTCACCTCCCACACACTTTATCCCACTTTCCTCAATTCTTGCTTGACCAATTTACTTATTGGGTTGCTGCTATTTATGCAGTTGACTGCTGATTTCTCAATAAGCGTCGTAAAAACGTATATATCCGATGATAAGTAGGACAAAATATACAAAATATACAAGTAAGAGTACTTACTACAGACTGCGATCTTGAGCAAGATTTTGAACGTTGCCGCTTTTTCTTCTTTTTATGCTTGCGCTCTGCTTCTGCAATTCGCCTTATGTTGATCGTTCCTTATGAAAAAGAATTTTAAATAAACTAAACCCCTTAATAACTTCGCAAATATATTAATTTGCAGGAAAATTTGATTTAAAAAATTATCCTCAAAAAAAAAAAACATCAAAATGTGTCGAATTTACAATAAAATGCAAAAAACTAAGGTGAAATGCGTCAAGAATGATAAACACATAAATAAAATAATCGTGATAAACACATAGATAAACACATAAATAAATAAAATAATAAAATAATCACCCTTTTCTTCGTCGCTTACATCTGATCTGTGGTGTTTCTTTTTTTTCTTTGGTTTTGCATCGCCTTCCGTTTCGCTCTCTTTCTTAAATATATAATGATTTGAAATTCTTTATGAAAACTGATGATAGAGAAAGCAAAAAAAACAAGTAATTTATGAACCCTTACTTCCTCCTTTCGGCGCTTTTTCTTTTCCCTCTTTTTTTTCTTCGATGAACCATGATGATGACCACAAGCTTCTGCTAGATTGTGGAGGTAATCCTGCAATTCGAAACTATGAATTTTATACATCAGCTGCCACATTCCAGTTTAAAATAGGGAAAATTCTATTAATTCTATTTGTTACTTAAATAATATTACTGCTGTTTAAATATAACTTGAAGATCATTAACTAAAACATATCCAAAGTTTTTGCTGCAATTCGATATATAATAAAGTAATCGTTAAAAAACCCGTACATTAAAGAATTTTTCTCGAAGCTGCTCAGTTTCAACAGCAATAAACGCTTCCTCGTTTTCAATTTTTGGCCGTATAACATTCCACTGCGAGTTTGGTTCAACTGGAGGGACTAAAGTTCGCAGAACATTTCGAAATGCTGTTTCATGCCTCCTTCTCTGCAAATATCTCGAACAGATTTGACCCATTCAATTTGCAAAATTCTCTCTATTCCACTAATCTAGCTCTAAGTCGGTTCTACATTTCACTTTTTTTAGCATTGCATATGTAGTATCCCTCATGCTTTCTTTCAAGACGAGGGCAGCAAGTTTCCTACTAATCCTCCTATTAATTAAGAAATTATTTAATAATATTTAACAAATCCAACCTTCCTTGCTTCTTCACGTTCCTGTTCTTTTTCTTTAGCTTCTGCTTTTTCTACAAGGGAATTATAACAAAGTTTCATGTTGCCCGGATCAACGGTTTTACCTCTTTCATCGGATGATACCCACTTACAAAGCTGATCAAAAGTTGTACCCACTTCGACTGTCGCATTCAAATCCTATAATTACGATCCGTAACCATCTTGACAAAAAACTTCCATTACTTTAGAAAAGAAGAAACCAAGCTACCTTTAGAATTTCTTTTATCACTCGTCGATCTTGACCAAATTGACTTTTTAAATCCTCCACATAAAACTTGAATAAATCTAACGGTGTGCTACCAGACTGTTTCAACATATTATCAAAACGACAATCTGCAGAAATGACAGGATACAGTTCACTCCATAATGATATTGAAGTCAGTTCACCTGCAATCGAACACCAAAGTAAAAATTTTTCAGAAAGTGATTGTCTTGATTTTAATAAACGGAAGCATCAAACATTCATCAGTAATTTAATAAGATCTGAGCCTTGTGTTCTTATCTATTCAAAACTGAATAAAATTTACAAAAAAACTTCTTTCTGCATACTAATACAGAAAAAGAACCAACCACGTTTATGTAGTTCCACCAAGTAAGCTTGGAAAGCCTCACGTATTTTTCTTTCCTGCCGGCGTCTTCGACGCTCCTCCATGTCCTTTTCTTTCAAATAATGCTTTTCTGCTGTACGTATGTGCTCTTCAAAAACAATGAGAGCATCTTCTTTATCCATATCTAAACAATTCCACTGAGAGCAAACATTTCCAATTTTATCCTTCTTCAAATTTTTAATTATTTATTGACAAAAATATTGGCATAAAAACTTAGCATACAAAATAGCAATAATAAAGATCGACGAAGCCAAAGTTTCTCGAAACTTAAAAAATGTAAAAATGCGCATTTTAAGTAAAACTTTGGGCAACACAGTTCCGAAAACTAAAATTCTCGCATCGTATCGTAAATTCACACTTTAACTATTTGCTACTTTTGGACCAATTAGAAATTAAGAAACGAAGAATCTTTGCGATATCCATTATCTATAACCGTCTTATATCTGAGCGCACATTTTCGTAGGCACTTGATCGTGCCTCATATTGACCTCATTACTTCGTATCTATCGAACTATTGATAACAAGGAAAAAGGCTATTTCAAAAATTACAGTACTTGTTCAGTTTGGTTGTATGAGTGTTGTATTGTTCAGTTAGCTTGCATCTTTAACGATTCTTTGCAATTTTTTCCAATTTTAGGAACAGGCAGTGGAAGAAACAACGGCATTGCCTCAAATAAGTGACTCACTTTGTAATGTACTATCATTGGCAAATGAAGGATTCTCAATAAGAAGACGCTGAGCTTGCGCCCATGTTGTTCGATAAGTTATTTCCTCCATTCCTTCTAGAATATCGGCTAGAGCTTGTACATTTCTACGACGAACAGCTTTCGCATTTTCTTTTTCACGTTTATCTATGAACTCCTACAAAAAGTTCTATGTTAAACGAAGTGTTTTAGAACTAATATTTTTCCATACCATATCCTTGGTCCAATTCTTGTAAATTCTTCTTTACCATCCAAGAGTAAAAATTTTCAAGTAAGGCAGTAACCGGAATAATTAAAAAATTAATGTGTTCTGAATATGCGCATTTCTATTATCATTTTTAAAATTTAATATTTAAAAAAATCAAGTTGGAATTAATATATTGCCATATATATGATATCAGAGTCAAAATCACTTTGACATTCGCTACAATTTTCTGGTAAAAATGTGCTATAAAAAAAAAAAAACCATTCAATAGTTGAAAGAGATATATAATTCGACTATCATTCACACTGTTTAATTATCTTCAATTATCATATCATATATAAATGAAAAGAAAAATATAACATATGCGAAGATAAAATTCATTTACACTTACCAATGCATCAGCAAAAATCTCTTTCCGTTCACCTTCATGGACAGCCTTCCAGATAGATTCATCGGCAAAAAGTATTTCTGCTTTGGAGTAACGCATTGTTGGTCGTACCTTTGGATTATTTTGAAGCCATTCCTCCAAATCTTCTTTTGCTTTTTTGATTGCCAAACGTTTTTCATCCTTAAATGGACAACCAAAAAGAAATAAAATTAAATATTTCAAATGTCCATCTTGCTGCTATAATTTAAGCTACTCATACAATGGAATCTGCCACATTGGCAATCTTCCAGTGGAAAAATAAACGGCTCGTCCAAATACCAAACATTACGTTTTGGGCAATTTCTTTTCATATGTCTTTAGTACTCAACTCATTAGAAAGATCACCAAATATTTTTTAACAGTTAACGAGTTTCCATTTCAGGTAACTATTCTCAGATCTCAGGCAATACTCCCCAAAACTTTACGCCATTTGCTTTTTCTTGCAACTTCTACAAAAGTTGCAAGAAATTGTATATATTTAAATATCATACACCTAGCACATCACTCATCCATTATTTAATCTTTGAAGAATAACAACAAAGAGAGCAAGATGGCCCAATATTTCGTTCGAAAGGAAACTGCTGGATCGATATTTTACAGGTTTTTTAAATATGATACTGAACTTATATAATAACATCATATAATACATCATATCCAAAGGTATAAGTTTCATAATCTTATGACTTAATAATTGAAACATGCAACAAATCGGCGTAAGTTTAAAAAAATTATGTGAAGACAATTAAGAATTCATTAAAAAAGCACAGAGAAAACAGTGAGATAAAATTATCCTAATCTCTCAGCATTCCTTTAGAGTAACGGGACTATTACGTTCCGGTCAGTTAAAATGGAAAGAGAGGCCATTGTGGTACGACGCATATGTAACTAATCCACCACCACATATTGAATCTTGCACAGATGAATCCCTCCCAATCAGAAAGCTGTATTACAAGGAAGATATCGCCATGGCGTGAGTCTTGTACTTCTTAAATTTTCCTTGAATACGTTAACGTTACATATTTGAAAGATTTTCAAATCACAAATGAAGATGAGTGATACTTTTTTGATTTTCTGACAATGCCATCTTAGCTCTTTCACAAATATTTTATGCTTGTTTTAGACGATTTTATAAACAATTCCGTTCATTGGGGGCTATCAGCATCAGTAACGAGGAGTCAGAATCACTGTGTAAAAAATTCACCGATATTTATAAGGCGATCGAAAAAAGTTGGCCTAAACTAAGCGAAGATGAGCTGTATCAGAAAGCTTTGGTAATGCTGAATGAAAAGCTTGGCTTGACAAGCGGAAAATAGGCGAGCAGAAGTCTTATGTTATAAAAAAAAAAAGCTGGAAAAAAAAATTGCAGCTCTTTATTTGTGCTCTGTGCCTCTTGCATAAATTTATTTTGCCGACAATAAATAATTTTTGTATTCCAATTTCCAGTGAAATACTGTGGTCCCTCTATCATCTTTTAAAAGTATTTTCAAGCTTAATTATTCCCTTCTCTAAACTTCTAGTAATGCTTAGTTTAAATGTTCTCCCGGATTAAAGAGATTAAACAAAAAGTATCTTTTCTGTTAGTTAAGTTCGAGCTCTGACTTTTGAGGAACGTGGTGAAACACCTAACTACCAACAAAATAAGAATCTTTAATCACTTTGTAAAAATCTACTGCAGAATGTTGTTTCGCAAAAACTGGATTACCCGAAATTGCGATCATATGCCATCATGAAAGAAATCAAAAAACCGGAAACAAAGTAATAAATAAAACCAATTAACAAAAGTATTTAAAATGCAATATTAAAAAAACCGGTTACATACCCTTTCTTCCTTTTGCCTCTGCACTTTCCATGCATTGAACAGCTGTTTTTTCTCGCTCACTTTATTTAAAATTCGAAATCTAGGATCATGTTGAATGTATCGCATTGCTTGTTCCCAGGAACTAGTAGATGATATCTTTCCTTCATTGTACTGAAAAATAATGAATGTTTAGGGTAAAATTACGATACTTTTCCAAAGCATTCAATAATCTTTTCATTGGAAGCATTAATTTACCTTATCTCGTAGCATATCTCGGAATTTATCACTTTGCTTCTGCTTCAAATCTTTTTCTTCCTCTGCATCCACTACATCTGCTTCTTTTGCATTTCCTGCTTGTTCCTAAAACTTGAAGATACGATTAAGATGTCTAAAAATTAATTCAAATACAGATTACACCAAAATGAACTTCACTAAATGGAATTTCAGCCTTACATTAGGTTGATCTAGCGACTTCAGTGTAGCCAACATTGCTTTCTCCAGCTCAGATTCTCCGTTTTGTGGTTCTGTTTTCGATGTATCACTTCCTTTCGAGTCTGTGCCATTCTTTACTAAAAAAATTTCCCAACATCTCAGTGAATTTTCTTCCAAGTATAAAAAAAGTAATTTTTTAACAACAATATATTCACCAATAAGATAATATAAAAATGCGAACTAATATTACTGAATTGAAGCAGCTTTTTCAATTAATTTAGAATATAATGCATTAATCAAATTTGCAATATTTTTTTAGTATACTGATGTTGATTTGTGAAAAAAATAAGCACCCTTTGTTACAACTGCGGGATCGAAATCTTTTGGACAAATCCAAGTCGTCTCCTTAGTTTCAATATTATAATAATAAGGTCGTCCTTCAGATGTTTTGTACTCACGCCACAGTTTTGCAGCGGCCAATTTCTTCTGAAATGTGTAAAAAGTATGATGATAGGTTAGTTGATCGAAAAGAATATAACGTAAAAACTCATCACATACCTCCTCGGGAGTTTTTAATTCATCTGGTTTTTGCCATGACGATTGTTTTGTTATTTTGTTGTAATAATATACACGTCCATCAGATGCTGTATGTTCGGACCAAATCTGCAATGTTTTAATTAAAAAAAAATGATTCGTCCAAAACAGATTCGCATAATGCAAGACGTGACTGTATCTGAATTCTATCAGAATAACACATGTGTTATATAAATACATCAGCAAACGTACATCACTGGTGATTAGAGTGGGAGTACCAATGGAAGAAGTACGAGGTGAATGCGTTGCAGCAGCTATTTCTATTTGCATATGAGGTGGAACAAGCATCGGTCGTGGTGTTGTAGCAGATGAAGCTACCGATACTTGGGGAAGTTGTAGTGATGCTGGAGCTGAACTTACAGCCATCATCGGTACTGGAAAGAGCGAATATAATACAGTATACATATAATACAGTATATACTTGATACAGTATGCACTTTGCATATAATACAGTATACTATAATACAGTGTATACTTAATACAGTATACACTTTGCATATGATACAGTATACACTTTGCTTTAACATATAAAATCTTTTGTGAATTTCAAAAAAATGCTTGTTACAAATGATTTTATAAAAGCGCACAATGCTATAAGAATTTTTAAGCTAAATTTCAAAATATAAAAAGAAAAAAACTTACTTCTTTGCAATGGTGGCATTATAACTTGTTGCTGCAAATAAGTAGCTTGTGATGCTGCTGCTGCAGCAGCATTTGGTGGTATATTCATTAAAGGAGAGAATGCTGGAGGACCACCAAAAGGTAGCATCTTGCTTCTGTAATTTCTATACTTTATATACTGTATTAAGTGAATAAAAGAAAAAAGCATCATCTTTCTAGTAAGGTAATATTTATCTTTATTTCACACGTACGTGACCTGAATTGAATTAAAATCAGGAGCATATGCCATTCATAACTTTACAACCGCAATCGCATCTATTATTTCACTATGGCGCTATTCTCAAGACAATAGCCAAAAGAAAACTGCCGACATTTGCAGCTCTCTATACTTACCCTTTTGATCAAACATTCTTATTAATTGAAATTTAATTCTATATGATATTATTTGATTATTAGTAAAAAAGTTAATGTAATATTATCCGAATTTTGTTTTTTAACTCACAAAATGTTAGCATAGGAAGATTATCCTTAAGTATATCCGGTACGCATAATATCAAGATTATGTATATTCCATATGTATAATATCAAGAGTAAGCATATCCGATATGTATAATATCAAGAGTAAGCATATCCGATATGTATAATATCAAGATTATGTATATCCGATATGTACAATATCAAGAGTAAGCATACCCGATATGTATAATATCAAGAATAAGCATATCCGATATGTATAATATCAACAGTAAGCATATAATATTTAAATAATATAAAC
>JARVGP010000281.1:0-17408 GCA_029876185.1 Mansonella ozzardi | reverse complement strand
GATATGTACAATATCAAGAGTAAGCATATCCGATATGTATAATATCAAGAGTAAGCATATCCGATATACATAATATTTTCTACAAAAATAAATTGCGATCCAATCTCAAAACACTTTCAGTCTTAAAACTTTCATCATTTTCAATCATTTCAATTGAAACTCTTCCCTCCTCCTCCACTGATCAACGAACGGTGGTTTTTAAGTCATTAAAAAATAGAGCAAATTTTGTCTCGAAACATAATCACTCGCTTATTAAGCAACAATGAACAACGATCTCAGTGTAAGAAATGCAAATCTAAAGGAGAAATATTCCAACAACAACAAGCAAATGACAAAGTAGTACATTCACATTCTCTTTCAATCACTTCTACATTTCATTTTCCAATTTTCAATACTCTCATTTCACTTCAGCAGTTTTAAAAAAAAAGAAAACTTTTTTTTCCTTTCAGTAGGATTGCAAATAACGAGTAAGCAAAAATGTAGCGATATCAAAAATTTATTTGAAACAAACAAACATACGAAAAGTAACAGTTAACGAACCCGAAAACAACTCTTCATTTCTTCCCTGATAATAACAGCAGCACTGCTTCTTCCACTGTTATCATTATGGACCCGAACTTTATACATCATTACTCTTCACAAGACAAATTATGTGATAATTAAATAATCCACAAAGAATATGCATATCGCCATTCTTCGATCTCAAACCTCTATACATATTCACTTCCCAAAAAAAAAAGAAAAAAAAAAATTAGGTCAATTAAAAAAAAATTAAGTCAATCGATAAATTTAAAAAATACAAGAAAGCAACAAGAGACAAATTCGTCTCTCTTCTCTGTATTGTACTGTATCAAAATGGTAGATGAAAAATATTCTAATTTCTGGAAGACATATATTACAAGAAAAAAGTAAAATGAAAATATAACAATGAAAGTAATCAGCCTCTTACGATACCAAATTTCAAAAAATATCAGCAATTAAAAAGTTAATCTTAAGACAACATTTATCACTATTACTTAATTTTTCAAATAGAATAACGAAGAAAACAATGTAATAGGCACCTATGAATTCGCAAAGAGATGCAATACAATGCAAATAAATCATCAATGAGTGCCAAAAAATAACAATAGCAATACAGGCTGAATCTATTTAAAACTACGACGAAAATAATATTTACAAGAGACTAAGAGAAAAGCACTTGTTAATACAGATTTAGAGTATAAGATGAGCTCCTCTTTATCAGTGAATAAGTTGGAGATAATTTTACTTCACAAACAACACATTTCGTCGTCATTACTTCCAATTACATTGTCCATTACAAAATCAGGAGTACCATCTAAATTATTACTATTAAATATTAAAAGATAATGAACAACTAGCATATTTCCACCCTAAAAGAGAGACAACTATCAAACCGCATCAAAAAACAGAGAATTGAGGGATTCTTTTGTTTTACAAAAATTCTAAAAACGCCATCAAATTAGTAGATAATGATACTTCAACTCGAATTGCAAAGGAGCCGATACATCAGTACTCATACCATCCGAATTTAATATTATTTATTAAGATAGTTCTTTGATTCTTTTTACAGTAAATAAAATTCGACAAATCGAACTACACCATTTATAGTAAAAAATGAAATCGAATGACGTCCTAAATCCACACATGATTGGCTACAAATGAAATCATTACTCAGTTGATCAGATGAATAACAAAATAACTTACTTCCAGATGGTGTAATTGGTGGTTCCAAAACCAAAAAACGCAATATATCTGATAGTGAGATGATTCCTTTCACTTTCTTATCGTGGTCAACAACAACCAAACGATGTACTTCAGCACGGACTATCATTTCTACAATCCTCATTAGTGAATCATCAGGTGAACAACATCGCACTCCCTCGAACCACTGAAAATGAACTCCTTTAATTACAAAAATTTTGGATTCCTTTAAAAAAAGTAATCAGAAATGATAAATTAAAGTTTACATCAACGCGATATCGTAAAGCTTCCTGCGCTGTAACATCCAAATCAATATAAGAATTATTAGCTGCTAAACTTATAGCGTCGAATTTAGCATAAATGTCGACAACCTATAAAACATCATAGTTAAATTTTTTAAGATACAAAATGAATTTTTACTAGGCTCATGATATGATGAACCAGTAATATCTCCAACATAATCTAAAAGTTAATTTACAAAGACGATTCTACCAAAAAAAAACAGTAATAAGATGAGAAATATGAAACTTCCAACTAAGTTAATTATCGTAAAATAAAATATACTTTCGCATTCTCATCCAATACAGGTAAGGCGGATACGCGTTTAGAAAGAAATATATTCATAACATCTATCAATCTAGTATTCTGCGTGATTGTTAAAACATCATTCCATGTACCAATCCCCAATTCAAGCGGTGTCTTCTCCATAAAAGATGGACGAGGCAAATCAACCATCTAAATCCATCAACGGTTAAGACTCCACGACCGCTAATCTCATAAAGATTACTGTAAGAACTTTTATTTCCTAAAACGAGTTCGAATTTTAATCAATCTAGTAATGATAGATCTTCGAAAATTCGAAAAAAGCATAGCTTGTGCACTAAAGTCGAACTACTCACAAAAAAAAATAAAAATCAGTCAAAATTAATAAAAAACGTATTTCTCACACATAAAATTATTTGAAAATGAAAATAAATGGTGGAAAAAACCAACATATAAATAGAGGAATTTCATTAACCGCTTGTGAGTAAGGATGAAAGCGATATTACCAGTACATTCCTCCATCACTGGCAAACGATGCACTTTTTCTTTGCAGAGAACTTGAACTGCTTGGTAAAGGCTGAATAAATTCCTATCAAAACGAAAGTTCCGAAGCAAAAAAAAATTTAAGTCGAAATTTTCGAACTGCAACTCATGATTAAGGAATAGAATGTTAGATATAATATGTCCAAAAACCTTTCAGAAGGACTTATAAAAGCCAGTGATTTCAGATGACCATCCCGTTCCAGTTCATTACGCCAATTTGCTATTTTATGCTTCTCAAGATCTTGCATATCTTCACTTTTTGAATTTCCATCCTTCACATAATACCTAAATAAAAATCAACGTCCAAAAAATTAGACTGACATGAAGCATTTTCAACATCACTTCCAATATGAAACAGCTAATAGTCTGAATCTTTTGGCAATAACTGTAAAATATTCCCAAAATCAGCATTGTGCAATGTTTTACATAACATCACTTCATTGCTGCGATGTTTACATAAAACTTTGAAAACGTGGTGTCAGTTCAAATGCTCTATCCGTAATAGGCATAAGAAGTAAAACAGTAAGGTTATCAGTACATGGAGAACATAACTATTACAACAATGCCATAAAATATTTCATAAAAGCTATTCCATAGTTTACAGTATTAGACAATAATAATTGTTGAACAGATTAAGTGCTAGTGAACAACACCTAAAAAGTACTTATGGATTTCGACTTTTCAGAAATGACACTTCCATAATAAATGGGAAACGATCATACTTTTGAAGTATTCGAACAAAATCAGTAATAGTGAGCATGCCAATAAATTCCTGCTTTTTGCTATCCCATAATGGGGCTGCCCGAACTCCATTGTAGATAAGAGCAAAAAAAGCTTTTTTCACCTGTAAAGCAATTGTAGAAATTGAAAAAGACTGTTCTCGTCATTTTTAATCACTACAATTAAAATGAATGAACAAAATAAAAGGAAATAAAAATTATGTTTTTCCGGTTAATATTAATAGTATTTCCGCCGAACAGATCGATGCTAACAAAATTTATAAATCTTGGGAAAATACTACTCTTAAAAAAAATCAAAATTCGTCAGAAATTATAAATTTTAATAAATTTGTAAGTCAAATAATTAATAATTTCTTTTACCTGCATTTTTCCAATAAATAGAACTATTCTTGAAGTAGTCTAGAATTTTTTTGAAGCACCTATTCATATTTTAAAAATATTTATTCTTAAAGCTTTTAGAAATAAATATATTTTTAAAATACTGAAACCAAGAACTAAAATCAGTATACAACTTTAAAATTTAAGGAAAATCGAACCGTCAATTCAGTATCGAAAACAACCAATTTCGTACTTGTAGGAATTAGGTCGTAGCATTTATGTGCACGCATGAACGATGAATAAACAGCATCCTGACTTTCTGTAATTTCATTTCATATTTTTTACTCGTCGATTTGAAAAACAAAAAATAAAATATGGGAAAGTAGATCAATAGTCTATTAAGATTAGAAAAAAAATGATTAGAAATAAGGAAACAAACCGAAAATAACTTTGAAGAATTCAGGAGCAGCTCCATCGTAAGAAGAATATAATGGTAACTGTTCGGTCGATAAGTTGAATGGACTCTGAAATTCATGACTTTAATCAAAGGATAAAAACTCGCCTTCTGTTGTCTCTGAATGCTATCCTTCAAAATCACACATTTTATAATTATTTAACTAAATTTATAATTATTAGTAATGAACAGGTCGGACAAGCTAACGACTGGAGCTGAGATCGTTGACAATATACAAGCAAAATTTTTAAAAGATGTTTGCAGCTATGTTTTTAAGTAAACGCTCAATTCTCCAAAATTGTTTGAATTGTTGTATGCACTAATACATTAATAGAATTATTCAATTGACTTGGCAATGACAAAAAACGAATCCTTTATCATGGATAGGATTTTTTTCCTTTTTACTAGTTATCATTCTTGCTGTACAATACCTTTCGTAGAACTGCACTTGCAAAAAACATGCAGCAAATAAAATTAATCGAAAGGTTCCAATATAAAACACGAAAGAACTTCAAGAAGTTATAGGGTATTACATAACAGTGAAAGCAAGAGTGATGGTGTGAGAATCTGGAAAACGCAATTGGAGTCGTTTATCCACTGTTTTCAAGCAATTAAACGCTTAAAAAGTGAATGTGCAGAATTTTATTTTAAAAAGTGGATTTCCCACTATGTAGAAAAATCCCTGTTTGCTTTTTCTTGGTCTGAAAATCATATTTCGAAAGAACAGTTCCTACATTCAAAAAGGCCTTATGAACTGGAACCAAAACTTTAACAAGTGGGAAAGGAATGGATTATAATAATGAGAGGAACATTATAATAAAAATAACATTAGTGCAGCGATTTCTATATTAACAAGTTCTTTTGTAGTGTGTAGCACAGAATTTATACTTGATCACTAAATAAATAAAAAAATGTAATGATAAAATAATTACGAAAGGAAGAATGACAGAAAAGTACTTCAGTGACTTTGGAATTCGAAAAATGGTCTCTAAAATTTCAATTAGTAACCATTACAAAAAAAGTAACTTTCCTTATTCCTTCCCATACTTCTAAATATTTTTTTTTTTTACTTCTTGCTTCATTCTTTTGCTTGACTTTCTAGAAACACTTTTTAATACCTTAAGAAATTCTACATTTTGGACAAAAATTAAGTCATAAACCGAAAAAAATCCCTCAGCTATGAGAAACACTTAAAATGATGATATAACTGATGACGATGAGAGATCAAACACAAAGAAGATTTACAAAAAGCATGATATTCAAAAAGAATTAATAATTAGTCATTAAAGTTAATGTTAAAGAAAAAAGACTTATTCAGTGGTGTTAAGAAAGTATGGAATAAAGAAAGTATAGAATAAAGCAGAGATACAATTTCAGTGAATAGAGTAAAGTAGGGAAATAATTATTAATTGATTTTGAAACTTCGGAACGATATGGATTAAGTTGCGCGTTAACATATGAGCAATACTTACTATAAGCACTTCACTGAGGACCAATAAATCAAGGATGAAATGTAGGAGGCAGTAGAGTGTAGCAAAGACACGAACAAAAGCTAAGAGAATTAAATCACTGTTAGATCTATGTAACTTCGAACCTAAATATTTTCAGTAACTTGTTAAACGAAAATTTGAAATCATTCACAGAAAGATACATGTTGGTTACCCAAAACGGAAAGACTAAAAAAGATTATCCGCTACTTCATGTTCGTTTTCCTTAATGAATTTAAATGAAAGCCAGAATCTCACCAACCTATGAAATATCAAGCTCTTTAGTGATCTTTTCCAAATGTAGGCTGAAATTAGATTGATCAACAAGAACACGAAATTACTCATTTATATTTAACCAAAATTTGAGATTTGCTTTTATCTGTAATTCCTGAAACTAGTACATTTTAGTCCCATCTAATCGACGGCAAACAGAAGGTAACTGGTTCCTCACCAAACAAAACTTGAAGAAACTTCTTTAGTAAGTGCACTAAAAAACCCTGATAAAAGACGAAACCATCAAATGTAATCGAAATTTTGCTAAAAAAGATAATAGCTTATAATAAAAGCTCGGAACGACTGAAGTCACTAATACTTCGACTAAATAATTCGATTAAAATAAAATCAACTCCTCCTACTTATAATGACATTTTTTCCAAAATTGAAAGTTTCAGCTTTTGTTTTTACATATTGCAAATAGTCGAAAAACCATTCCAAAAACAACTTATAAAAGCGAAACTTGATTAAGTATAAACTGTCAGAACTGCCATTTTCGTCATTAGAGAGATCAATGACCCTTACTTCCATCAGTCCTAACTTGTTAATAACTAAAAGCACTACGAAATATATTCAAGAACTTGGGATTACTATTTAATTTTAATATTGTCTAAATTAAATTGTTAAATGTAAACAAAAAGTTTGAAATTAAACGCAGAAATTAGGTTGATTGGACTTGAATCGAATACCAGCTAACTGCCCAATTCCGACATCATAACCCACATTATTTATCATATTCCAATTCCATCTTCCAACAGTTTTAACAACCACAAAAAGAAAAAAATACATCTATCATAAAAAGCGGTATGGACTTAAATTTTCAATAGAAATCATTAACCTGTTTAATAAGAATTGCATAGTTACTGAATGGTGATACTGGCTCCGACACAACACGCCGTGGAGTTTGTGATAAGGCACTGGTATTAAAAACTCGTTCCTGGCTAGTATGCGCTGAAATCAGTAGCTTATTAACTAATAAATATCATATTTACCATTACTTGAAGATATGAATAATGAATAGCTCTCACAAAGTTATTGCTGAATACCTTTATATTTAAATTTTTGAAGAAAAATTGGAAATGTATTATACAGCAAGAAATTTTTGCACCATTTCCAATTATGGCTTCCTGCAAAAACAGTAACGAAACTTACTCAGGGATGACTGGCACTGTTCAGATGTGTCATTTTTACCGATTTCTAGCTGGAGAGGACTGGAATGACACTGAAATAGGAAACATAACACACGATAAAGAAGTTAAATGAATACGAACTTTCTTCAATGCTGTAAACTTCAAGCTTGTTCTTCAAAAGTATTAAAATTGAAGTTATTGTGCTTTTTCAGTCGACTGCTTAAAATGGTTGACTCTCAATATAACGTCAGAATTTAATAACAAAAAAATATGATAAGGCAAGTATCAGATGCAGAATGATGCAAAATAAAAGTTGAGGCACTTCTACGTATCCTCTTATCGAATGTTGTTTATCAGTCTAGTTCCAATGTCAATCCAGTTAACAGTTGCATTTAAGGAAAACAAATGTAATCATAAATTGTACAAATTAAATAGTACCGGTAGATTCCACATGCTTGATCTCATTTCCACTGCACTTGACGGTCTACGTCGCTGATTATTAACACTTGCAGTATCAATATTTGCAAGTTTTGCATCAACAAATAGATGGTTCGATGGTATTGACGAATTAGAGTTTCCTAATTCTGGTAAATCTGTTACGCATACGCTATGTCTTTCATTACGAACACGAAGGTTATGCCCTGAAAATGCATTCACTATGCAACAACAAGATTTTTTTAATCAGTTAATAAGTCAAAGATGAGAAAAACTAACAATATTTCGAAATATTTTATTGCTGCAATAATTGTCCTTAATCCATGTTTCATGCTTATCTTCCAGTAATAATTATAAATGATAAAACAACTCACTTTTTGATTGTTTTTCTAATCTATTTGGAAATAATACTATTGTTCCTCCATTCTGGCGATAAAGTAGTGGAGTGTTTGTTACATCTGAACGGGATGTAGATCGATACGTTGTATTGAGTAATGAATCTGACGGTAATGAATCCATATAAGTTCCGAATGATGTGTCATTGGCAGCTGGTGAACGTCTAGGATCTATAATTTACAATAATAAAGCAGGGGAAATTCCTTGAATTTGCTTTTTATTGTGAAGCTTACACAATGAATTCATAGGTAAGAATGTAAGTAATAAATATAGTTAAAAAAATAAGCATAAATGAACTGAAGAGATAAAAATAACTATAGACTTTTCGATTGGTTAACCAAATTTGGTAGAATAACAAAATCCTATAAAATAATATAGAAATCAAACTTTCATCGAGCGTTTCATGATCACAAGTAGATGAATTCTCTGATTCACGATATGTATGCAAATTTAAACGTTCTCGAAAAGTATCCATTAAAGTGTGCTCTTTTCTGAAAAAAATTACAATGTTAAGGATAATATTATTAATAACAAACGTTTAAAAAAATATCTTTGTTTTTTTGCAGCGAAATCAAACAATTGGTGTACATCAAAAAGTCACCGTCTGAAAGACGAAACTGGCACATTTAACTTAATATCTCCAGATCTGTGCCGCGCATAAACGTTATGCTTGCGACTGTTCTCATTATTACCCTGATGTGTTGTTCGTGTATAAGATGACATTGCTTAATACCTGGAACACTCTCATTTTCAACAATTCATATATATATAAGCTAACGCTTGGACAAAAAAGCTGAAATATTCGTTTATCAAAAAAGAACATAAAGTTCAGTTTAAGAGCTAGATGAATTGTATTACAGATACATGATTTTAAAACTTAATTGATCACTTCACTAAGCAATGTCCACTCCTAAAACATTTGCTCTTTACCCAAATAAAAGATAAGTAAATTTCATTGTTTGCTAGCACTTTAATAGGATATGAATTCATTAGCATGAAGTATCGCATTGCAATTTTATAGGAAATAGATGATTTAAAAATCTAGTTGATTTTAAAAAATGAATTAAAATTTTTGCCAATAGATCGAGTGTTCGGTACTTTATGTTGGTGAATTCATTAAATTTAAAAATAATTTATGAATGGAATTTGATATTCCTATAGAATGCTGCTGGGGAAAATTGAGCTAATGTGCAACTGAGCGCAGAAAAATCCCATATTTTAGCGACATGAATTTATCATGAGCTTTAGTGGTCATTTTAAAATTTCGAAAGGATAGTTTTTTGATTTACTCAATTATATCTAATCTATTGTAAATCTAATTCCATCTTTTCCCAAATCTAATTGTAAGCAGTATATACTTCAACAACTAAAACAAATGCATTAATTACAATCATAAATATATGCATTACTAATCAATCAACCGAGTGCACTAGTACTTGATTAAATCTATTTCTCACATTGCTATTTAATAAATATTAAAATGAAATTTGATGAAAATATGAACAAAGAACCTTTCTTCAGTTTAATGCTTTCTTTGAATGTCATATCAAAAAAATACATAGCTAATAATAAATTGTAACATAAAAGAAACTATTATATGCATAATTAAATAGCAAAAATAAGTATTTTTCAAATGCTTTCTCTTTTCTTCATCACATACGCATATGTTGTCATGTGAATTGCAATAAATTAAAATGCTTCAAAAGAAAGCATTAATGAATTGTTGATTGAAAAAAAGTGCAAAATAGTGCAAAATATGATTTAACAATTAATTATTATTTGAGAGTCATTTCAAAAAATCAATTCCTTCTAATGTATCGCTCATATATTGATAAATTTATTTGAATTTCTCAAAAAAAAAAAATGCTATATCATTTAGTTGATATTAAGTTTATCAGATTTATCAATCTGTTTATCAGATTATAGTGTACTTTATCAGATCTTTCTTTTTTTCAAAAACCAAAAAATTCTAGCACTATTATCTCTTCTCTTTTCTCATTGGCACAACAATCTATACGCTTTAGTTTATCTCAGATAAATCACTTTTACCGACATATTTACATGTAATCCGTATTTACGGGTTATATTTTGTATAAGTGGAAAAAATGGAATGCTTACGTGTCTTACGTATCGAAATACGACACGTAAAACACGTTGTGCAAAACTCCACCTGAATGGTATCAAATAAGTATTCATTATATATGAACGATATTAGAGGAACATTTCAGTTTGCAAGGAAATTTAAATTAAATCAATCAAAGATATCAAATAATTTTTAAACAAAAAAAAAAAAATTAAACCAAATAAAAATGATTAAACTCATAGATTTCACAGCAATAAATAAATTCAAAATGAAAGCAATAAAGCAATGACTCTGAAATGATATACTCTATCTATATTTCAGCTAATAATGTTGTTTTTTTAGAAAAACTTAGAGATGAAAACTAACTTAGTCAATGAGAATGTTTTTAGCGATGTTTTAATTGGTTAAATGATAGTGAAGTACAAAGAAAAGGAAAAAATGACTTTTATGAAGCGTGAAATTAACTTTTCAGCACGTCATCTAATCTTACTAACTTCACGCGACTCACGCAACAACGACGTAACAACCACAAAATACAACTCATTTCGCGCCAGCTAGCGCTTACTTATTGGATTCACGCCAACATCCGCTGTTGCAGCACTATCCCAGAGAAATTGTTTTTTTGGGTGATCTGTCTAATAGTATAGAGATGTTTGTAGTAATGTTGTGAATATAGTTTAGGTGCATTTAAATTTATAACTTTAAAATTTTTCATTTAATTTCAAATTTTTATTTTTTAATTTCAAATGTAGAGTGTAGCATATTTGCAATTTCTTGTGACATTGAGTTTAATCGCTCAATTAATGTGATAAAAGTGATAGACATCAAATATAATATGAATTAGCTGCTTAAGAATTTCCTTTTTTTTTCACTAAGTTAATAAAAATTTCGAGAATTATAAAGTAGCTAATTAATTTTTTGCACAGAGACATATATCGTTTAATGTTTCACATATTTTTACCGTATACTGAAATATGAAATTCCCGAAAAAGTAATGTCGAAAAATGCTATCATCAAGATTTAGAATACAGTAATGCATGCTACCGAATGAAACTCTACAGTACGCTTGTATTTATTGTTCCGTTTATGCTCTATCAAAACCTGTAATAGCTGAGAAAATGAAAGATTAATTCAATTAAAAAGTTTCATGAAATAGCAAATAGTTTCATCAAATGTAGCACATTTGCAATTTCTTGTGACATTGAATTTAACCACACGATTAATGTGATAAAAGAGACATCAGATATAATATAAATGAGCTGATTAAGCATTTCATTTTTTTTTTGTCACTAAGTTAACTATGAAAAATTTTTAAGTATTCACAGCATTAAACTGTTTATGTTCATGAAAAATTTCAAGAATTATAAAGTAGCAAATTAACTTTTTGCACAAAGATATATATTGTTAATGTTTCGCATTTTTTACTGCATACTGAAATATGAAACTCTCGAAAAAGTAATGTCGAAAAATGCTATCATCAAGATTTAGAATACAGTAGTGCATGCTATCGAATGAAATTCTACAGTACACTTGTATTTATTGTTCCATCAAAACCTGTTATAGCTGAGGAAATGAAGGATTAATTCGATTAAAAAAGATTTCATCAAATATCATGTGTTCTTTTCTTTTTTTTTTGTCAGCAAATTAATCACTTATCTGTAATTTTTTTTACACAACCAGCAAAGTTTACCTTCATTAATACAGCAGCGACTTGAAATCATATTTAAATCATTTAATTAGAACGATATCAGTTTGATTTGAAAATTAATTTTTAATTGAAATTAGATAATTTAGGTGAGCCTGAATTCTAAGATGTAAAATGCTGGCATTCCCAAAGTTATTTTTTATACTAGTAATAGCAGTAGGAAAGTGGCTATAACAAAGTTTCTGCGTTTGAAAAAAAGTTTGAATCATTTGATGATAAATTTGTTTAGTTTGAATTAAAATAATTGAGATGATAAAAGTCGATTAAAAATTGAGTTAAATTTTATTCGATATTAATTAAAATTCAATTCAACATCACAATTTATCTAGCTGTGTTCAGCTAATCATTTCCTTTCCTTGCACTGTTTGCTGATTAGCGTTAGCTTCAAATTATAAGCTGACAGTAAGTAAGTTATTGACAATATGTCGTGAGTGTCGTGAACATAATATTATTGACAATTTTATTTGCTTTATTTTTTTGCTAATAGATTATCCTAGTGAGTTAAAAATTCTAATGTTTCATATATGCGTAATTGCCTAGTGCTGAATGTCAAACTAACCACCAATTTAAAAAAAACTTAATTTCCACATTAAGTTCAAACCGAAATAAAACGCTTCCCACAAAGAATCAAAGTTAACAAAAGATTTCATACAATTGCATTGAAATGTAATTTTCAAGTAAATTATCAAAACACACTTGAAAACATGCCAAAGAATCCTCCCCCCCAAACACTTTGAAAACATGTTAACAATATCCTGCTGTGAAGAATCCCTTGGGTTTTTCATAAAGAAAAATACAGACTGGCTTGATGAAAACAATCAACAGACCCAAAAAATTAGCTAGCAAATAAGAGAACTTGCTCATCTTTCACAGCTTTTCCAGCCATATTAGAAAAGCATCTTTTTGTCCTGCATGTAGCAAAAATTTAACGGAAACTTCAGGACATCCACAATAAATGATGGTTGAAGCTAGCAGAAAACACTCGTTGGGGTAACAACTATAGAGAATTCTATGAAATTCAGAAAACACTATTTGAATCCTTAAACTCAAAGTCCTCTATGGTCAATTTTCTTCTCACAGATAAGACTTCTATTCTAAGTCGATGATCTGAATATTCCTCAGCTTTCTTTCGTGTTGATCGTATAGTCTCAAAAGCTGAACAAACGATAAAAACTGGATATAGCTGCTGTGTTGCAGAAGATTCTTCAGATTATAAAGCAAATGAAAACTGGTAAAATAGCTAAGGTCGATAGAATTCCAATCTCTGGAAGCGTCAAAGTTATCCACGCTAAATTCCACAAACTTATTGTACACTATTTGGGAGAAATGCGATTTACCATTAGATTTTTGTTAAGCAATCATCAATCCCGCTTTACAAAACAAAAGCAGACAAGTCTGACTGCTCAGACTCAGACTATTTACCCTTCATCGCTGTAAAATCCTCGCAAGAATACTCCTAAATAGATTTTAATTCCTGCTATTGCCCAAGATCTTTTCCCTAAAAGTCAGTGTAGCTTCAAAGTTAATTAGGAGTACATTCCATATGATATTCGTTCTCAGACAATTACAAGAGAAATATAAAGAACAGTACAGAAGACTCTATGTAACCTTCACTGATTTCACTAAAGCTTTTGACAGAAATGGCTTATGGCAAATCCTGAAACGATTAGGATATTCCCCCAAATCCTTCAAATCCTGTTACATAGGAATCAATGCGGTCATTTCAGATATGTCAATGCACTTTTTAAGCCTTTTTTAAGAATCACTGGTGTGAAAGAAGATTGTATTCTTACATAATTCTATTCATCATTTTCTTTAGTATGAGAGTCACAGCAGAACTTAACAACTAAAGGTGCACAACAGATCCTAAATCATCTTGTCTTCAAATCTACGATGACGACTATCAAGCAATATCTTTACGCCCTGTGTAACATTTTTTGTTAAACATTTTTGGCATGGATGTTTTCTGGTTTCCAAGTAACCAAGTATCTTTAAAGAAATTCGCACATTATTTTCAAATTGAATCGACAGAATTGTCATTTAACTATTATGTACAAACTGTAGGAAGATGTTTCATCATTTCACTTTTAATTCGAGGAATCTTATCGAAAATCAGTCACTGTTCATTCTTTCTTCATCCGATTCTGATTCCGGGAGATTTAAGGTATGTGATTTAGTCACAGATATTGCAGAGGAAGAATTGGAATCCTAAAAATTAGAAAATGTAAAAATAGTTACATTTGAGTTAATGGAATGAAATTCTTTCGCAGATCATATTGAATTTGAAATAAGCGGATTTCTTTCAAAGTGAATTTAATGGGGGAAACTTTTTTGCTATGGTTTTTGAGACTTTTTTTGGGATATTTTTCATGAATATGCCATGTAAGAAATGTCTTCACAGGGTCCTTTTCTTTGCCATCGCTATTCCTGTCCGAAAATGTTGCAGTAGATTGATCTGCATACAGCACAGTGCAGCTTAGATATTTACATTCCCGCATTGGACACAAAAATTTACCATTATGTTCTAAATATTTTAAATAAAAATTTACCATTACTAAATACAATGTAATTAACTTCAAAAAAGGAACGAGTTTTTGGAAAAAACTTTCAAAAAAGAGACTATAAGGTTTTTGGAAATGAACGTTAAATGGAATTTTTTTGAAATTTAATTGAAATTTCTGCAGTTTGAACAGGAATTTAAAAATTTGAAAACATGTAGATGAAAATTCGATAATTTAAAAATAATTCATAGTTAATAATAGTGGAATAAATTCAAAAGTGTAACTAGCCTACAAGTGAGCATTCATTAAAGCACATCCCACACAGGACATGTAAACAAGGAAATTTGGTTAATTGATCAACTGAATAAATGTCACCACATATCCCGTCACACTGTTGCATTGTTGGCTGCAAAAATAAATTGTAAAAGTTCTAAATTAGATTAATTTATCTAATGTTACTCTTCGCTACACAAACAACAATATATTGTAACACTTCGTTGCTTGCTGTACATTAACTTGCTAATTAGTTGGTTCAAGTAATCTGTAAGAAGAAGCAATAAATACGTTATTTCGAGTTAGCGGAATAATCTCACAACAGAAGAATGTTATCAGACAAGAAGTGATATAACGGACTGAAGCATTTGTAACAATTAACCATCGCTAATAGTTTACAATCCGTATTAGAAGGCTTTGCATCAATGATATGAGCATCAATAGCCGAGTGACAACCGCTTGCACATGGTGTACATTGCTTGTTTTCCGACATTCTCCAATATGCGGGACATAAAAATATTGTTAGGATTTTTATTCTAAATTATGTGAACCGAATCAAGCATCTCAGTGCTATCAATTCAATCACATTCGTGTCTAAACACCTTCAGTAAATGATGAATATTTTTTACAACCGGGAAATGTCACAAGCAGCTGCGCAGAATACGACCTGTTAAGAAATGACTGAGAGAACCGCACATTTCATTCATTTCTAATAGTTACATATTCAAAATTTTCAAAAAAAGCTGTTTATTCTTCAAAAAAATGCTAATCATAATGAGAAAGGCATTTGTTTGGTAGTATAAATGTAAAATAAAGAAAGCACTTTGTCTTCTCATGCTTATGAAATCTTCAAAGCGTTTCAGATTCCCTTGTTCATGTACCGTACCATTTTGCATAGGCTATTTCAGAAATGAAGAAAAAGTAACCATGATTAAAAGCAACGTGTAATGCTCCAAGATGCTTCTTTCTCATCACTCATTGCATATGTTTTTCTTGACTCTCCATTTTTAATGTCTGATATTTCTGTGCTTTCTGCCAATAGTAATCCACGCTTGGAATAATTCAAAGGTCCTTTGTTAGGACTTGAAAGCGTTTGTTTTCTAAGCTTATGAAATCTTCTACAGCATATCAGATTGTTTTGCTCATGTATGTACCATCCACATAACACTTCCATTTCCAGGAATTGAATTTCCTGTTAATCCATCAAAATCACTATTCAGTCTGCCATATAAATTATCATTAAGTTCTGTTAATCACCTTGTCGCCTTAATTGTCAATTCTTCATCTGCTAAACCGAATATCTGCCGGTTCTAAGCAAACGATAACAACAGCAGACTTAAATCATTGCCATTAATTAAGCAGTCATTCATTTTTTCATGCTATAAATTTCTACAAAATGAGGCATTGTGCAAGTTCTGAAAATTTGAAAAAACCAAAAAATTTTGGAACTTTATGAGGTTACAGAGTAGTAAAGTTTATTGGCAAACTTTATTGCTTGAAAATATAATGTATAAGAATAATTAGCAGTCGTTGGATTACAGAAAGGAAAATTGTGCTCGTCTTATTTATCGGAAGAAACTTCCTTCAGATTTCTAATATTAGTTTATATATAATGGAAGTAATTTAGAATACAGGAACGATTGCACATATTTCAACAGTTGTATCTAGAGTCGTTACAAAATTAGCAGGTGAATGAATATCACTTCTACAACAATAATTAAACTATACAGTATTTTAATTAACAGATTTGGAAGATGAAGATTAAATAAATGCTCCATCTCTTCAAATTTCCAAATATTTCATTTCTTTTTGTAATGAACAATTATTTTTTTAACAAATACTTAAATAATTTGATTTATACTTAACATTCCTATATTATAAACAATTTCAAAAAATTTCTCCCTCGATAAGAGTTCCAAATAATTCCCATAGTTTTACTTTGAAGCTAACCAACCAACAATAATCAGAATCTTTTGATCTACTACAGATACTACAGATAGAATATTGCTAGTATATTGGGAAACCAGACAATGTATTGGGAAATCAATGTTTGTTTCTGCAATGCAAAATCATCTTTTTTTTTGGCTCATTTTCCGTATTATTTAGTCAGCATAAATCCATTCCCAACACAGGCACTGTTTTAGTAGAATATTTCAGTATCTCAGCATTCCAGTAAAACATTTCATTGAATTTTCAACTCTTCCATTCCCTAATAACGAACATTTTTACAAATATACTCTAATAAAAAATAGAAGAAATTTCTATGAAATTACTAAATCACATAGAATTTTTGGCTTATTCCTCGTCAATTCTTTAAAATGAAATTTGATATGAGCTAATATCAAAATTCCTAAACATTTCAGACAAAATTTTCATGTATTTATGATCGAATAATATTTAAAATTTATTGAAATTGAAAGAAAATGATTGAATTTATTATTTGGCCAATTTTTCATTTCATTTCACATATTTTTGGACCAAATTTTCTAAATCCAATAAACAGTCTCGTTAGCATCATCTAATCGCATTGGCAAGCTTCCTTATCGATCTGAGAGGTCACAATCATACAGCATGCTATTACGGCCATTGCTATTACTGGACAGTGTCCCTCTCAATGCACATTGTTTCGTCGCAACTTTTATGGAAATAGTTAATTAACTTTTCACTGTAAAATTTGATCGATTTACATTTAAAACTATTGAAAATCAATTTTTATTGGTAATGAACGTGAGAAAGTGGCCTTGTGGCCTAATGGATAAGGCGTCGGACTTCGGATCCGAAGATTGCAGGTTCGAGTCCTGCCAG
>JARVGP010000280.1:0-54572 GCA_029876185.1 Mansonella ozzardi | reverse complement strand
GTTTAGACTATAACGAAGATATAGGAAATAAATTTGAACATTATAAAATTAATTAAATGACTCATAAAGACATTAAGATTCATTTTACAATTTTTATTGACCTATTGGAAGTTTCGCGATATAAAATTCGCGATAAGAAGCGAGACTCCATTGTTAGAAGAACGAGTAAAGGTAAATTAGTGAAGCTGGCATAATGATAAGTTAGGCATAAAAATTGTACGAATTTAATTTTATTGCTGGGATTCCCATTCTCTTCCTTTCCTTTCAAATTTAATTGAATGGTGTCCATAGAAATTCGATGGGACATTTTGCAACTGCATTTTGAAATGCAATAAAAGCGCCAACAAACTTATGAAGGATTGAGAACTTCGAAAAGTTATCGTGACTTTATAACTTATAAAGGACAAAAATGTACGGCCTTATCTAATATCGGTTGTTTCCTTTTTACGGAATCCTAATTAAATCTTAAAAGAAAATATTCATAACACTCGGAATACGTTACCAGGTATTTTTGGTGAAATACAGTTCGAACTTCAGGCATGTGTGTAGTTCGATGCATTCACAATCAAGCCAATAAATATCATAGGAAATTTATTATAATAATTTCCTGTAAATTTGAGGAAATCAAACATAATAAAGCATAAAAATTTGTATCTAATATTACCACACTCCCTACCTCCCCATCTTTATTTCAATACATTATCTTAGTTTCGTTTCTCAAGCGAGCACAAATACTTGTGCACGATATATACTTATGTATGCGAAAAAGTGATGATGCTTGCAATTTTCATGATATTCAATAAGAATTTATCACCTTCAAATTATTATTCATATTCAAAGAAATGGAAAAAACTATAAATTGATGTTCATTTTTAAATACAAACAATATGCACAACCATTTACATGTGTTATAGTGAACTTACAATGTTTCCTGATTATCGTGTGCCAGAAGTACTTCACTTCCTATGTGTTCTAAAATACTGCTCAGCACTAATGAAACCGCTAAAGGTAAAACAGTTACTCCAAAATGGTTCAGAACATGAAGTGGAACTTCGAGGATTTTTAATTAAAGCTTGTGATGTTTGCTTTAATTCTCTGTCAAACTATCTATATTTTAATCTAAACAGAAATGTGGAAAGAGGAAACGAAACATCTTTGATTTAAAAAGAAATGGTATTTTCTGATTAAGAAAATTAAAAAATTTCTCTCTGTAAAAAAAACTTTCGGTTTCATCAGATACTGCAAAAGCAACTTGGCAGAAACAAGGACGGCAGTCATATTATATACAATGCAGCTTACGTAGATAATTTTTTGTGGCTGTAAAATGTTAAACGAATTGACGAAATGGCTCCATTCATCGAACACGATGTATATATTACTGAATTTTCCAATTTAAGTCTATGAGTGTTGCTGTAAGTTTTCTTTCATTTTTGTTACATGGATGAAAAATTAGAACAAGACCCTATCACATTTTACTCCCTCACTACATCTCAGTATATCTTGTCATCGATTTAGAATCTTTGAATCAATCTTTCTGAACTTTTTTTTTGATAAAATTAAATTATAGGACTGGAAAAGAACCTACTAGATTCAAAATTGCAAATCTATTGTCTTAAATCATACAATGTTATGCAATACATGTAAACGAAATGAGATACACTCGGCTTGCTTAGTTAAAATAAATGAAAAGTGCTGTAAATAACACAGATTATACCATTAATCAAACTGATATGCTACCATCCCTGAAATCCGACTTGCCAATAATAATGTTTACAACCACCGAATTACCATTTGTTGCAAATGCGAAAATTTTTTCAAAGTTTTCCTTCGTCAGATCTTCTTTATTGGCAATCAGTACACCGCGTGCACCCAATGCTGACCCTACATTGTCATATCTCGTGTGCTATAAAAAGTCCTCTTTTTGTTTTTTAAAAAGTAAAGAAAAACATCAGAAAAACGACACCAAAGTAAAAGAATTCTAATTAATTCTAAACATCCCGAATAAATTTCGCGAAACTTGGCGTACATGACTGACCATCATCAGTCATAATTTCCAACAGCAAATAGGCACTGAAAAATCTTAACTGAAAATCTCCCTTCTTGTGGAGCAAAATTGTAACATATTAGTTCAAATTAAATGCGTGAAGTAGTGAAATGGCTTACTTTAAGATCCACCGCCACCGAACTATGGAACATAGTAAGTTGCTCACGCGCGATCTGTGACCAGCAAGCATCATTACCAATCAATGCTATAACAGAAAGTTTATGACGCGAAAAAGTATCAAACTCCATTAGCGAAAATCCACAGGATCCATCACCGTATAAAATCACCACTGGACGATCTGGATAAACCTATAAAACGTTAAATGATTTAAAATAGCATTCTGCAAGAGAAAACACAAAAGAACCGTTACATTTACCAAACAAACAATTTTATAGCATGGCTTATAATCTAAAGAAATTCACACTTATTTGTAATGAATCCATTTCTGTATTCATTCATGTGAGGTTATAACGAAAGATATTCCAAGCCACTAAGATGTACGATTTGCATGATCAAAAATGTGAAATCTCACTAAAAAAAATGCATCCTAAATGTGTGATGTCGAAAGAAACACAATTCACAATCAAACCAGCCTCTGGAACAGATAGTTCCGAAGTATGGTAGGAAAGTTTTTTGCAAACTCTTAATACTTGAGTTCAGTAGAGAAGAAAATAATACATTACTTTTTCTAATTAGACTTCCTACAAAATGAAAGTTCTCAAATCTTTATAAAGTGCAGCGTAACGCACGGCTTTAGCTCCAAGTGCGAAACCGGCTCCAACACCCAAAGTACCAAAAACTCCAGGATCAAGCCATTGCAGTGGTCCTCTGGGATGCACAATGTAAGCGGCACTTCCAATAAAATCTCCACCATCAGCTATTAAAATTGCATCTCCTGGCAAAACCTGTAATATACACAAATTAACAATTAAAGAACCAAATTCCTCAAAGAACACGACTGGATAAAACAACAGAACATTATTGAATTTACCAACTTTATTGATCAGGGAGAGCACATAAAGAGGATTGATCCCATCTTTAACGAACGCCTCCTTCATTTTGTTCACGTTTTCCGCACTTTTCTCCTTTTCTCTCAACGTCAAATGTGTTATCCACCCTCGTGTCAACAAACTATGCTAAACGATTCACTCATTTTTCATTATATAATGCTAACAGACCATGTTCATAAAAGTTCTAGGATTAGAGTTTAACAGTTTTCAGCAACAAATTCTGCCATGAATAATTACTAATCAATTATTTATGACTCGATTAAGCCAAACTAACATATTTTAAAAACGATTATGCTGACTGCCTAGGGACCAACAAAATAGTCTGAGATCATTAGCAAAGGATTTTATAAAAGTTGAAATTGAAACTATGATTACATAAGGCTCTAAACTTACATCTAAACATGTCATTACTAGAACAAAAATTCTGTACTTCAAGAATTAGCGTACTAAAAAAGAAATGGTACTTCATGATCAGTTGAATTCAAAGAATCTGCAAGGTTAACTAAGGTTGTTGCAACATCTGCCTGGATCGCTAGAGTAACTCGCCAGAATATGCCTTCATTTTTTAACATCTGTCTACGGTCACGATTAATTGAAACCACATCAGCGTACGGTGAAAGACAACGTCCGTATGAAAGACGAAAATCGCACACTGCGCCTGGAACAATCTAGTATTACGCAATCCTGGAATGTTTTCAACGAATATGCAAAGCAGTTCATTCAAAGAACAAAGATGAAGTACCCGCAAGAATAATTAAGTCGGCTTCTTTGAGGGTATCCTTTCTATTGTGTAGCATATGAATAGGACTTTGATGCCCTAGTAATCCACGAGACATACCGGTTAAAAACGTCGGAATGCCGATAGCCTGCAATAGGGACTGTGGACTTGCTAACAAGTTCACTAAATATATATTTATAAATATTCCGGACAAAAGACTGTGTATTGAACATACCTTTACAGCGTTCCTTAATTCATACACACTAACAGGGGCCAAAACAGCCTGACTACCAATAACCAGTACGGGCTTCTTCGATTTTAGCACCAGATTCATCAGCTTTACGATATCATTATGTCTTGGAAATATTAATCTGACCGGTATGGGTAACATGCTCTCTTTTATAACCCAACCACCACTGAACTGTTGAGAAACGTGAGCTAAGAGGTATGAATTGACGAGTGCCTGGAAAGGAATTTGAATTTAATCGACGAAACCCGACAAGACTTCACAAAGTATGATAAAGAATCCATTCTCTTAAACAAGAATCCACTGAGATTTTCTAGAATGATTGATTATTTGTACTTCCCTTCTCTTCTACTCTTACCATTATAACCGCTAGCAAAAATTTCATGAGTTAATCCAACGAATTTTAATGATAAAACAGTCTTCCACTTTTTTTCAAATTTGTGCATCCGAATATTATAAATCAATATTTGACAAAATAATCAAAGTCTTACTAAACGCTTTCTGATTAATTTGAAAACTTGCCAAAATAACTTCAGAAATTACATCAGCGAAAAAATTTTAACCTGTTTAAAACTTCTGGCTGCAACAATATTCATTTCTTTCAATACCGTCTTGAACGAATACAATATATCAACAGGTATCTCTACAAAAACCGGACCGGGTGTACCACTCTGCGCGATATGTATGGCTTTTTTGAGGATTACTACAATATCCTTTATACGTGTCACTCGAGCAACATTTTTACATAATGGTCGCACTAACGAGAATTGATCAATATCCTTGAAAATAAGTGTTCAAACATGGAATTTCGTACTAACAAATATGAAATCTGTAAAACAATGCTGCGAACTATTCTTTTTAGACCGTAGTCACTCCATTAATACAAACAGCGCACTGAAAAACGCATCCAATTCTGCTGGAACGCATAATCCGTTTGGAGAACCCTTTTATAAAAAGGTGTAATGCAATTTTAAAAGAATTTAATTGTAACCTGCAGGGCTCCGCGATTTTTCGATAAAATTGGCGCTGCACCCGCGATAATAACAACAGCAGTCTCCGCCATCTGTGCGTTTTTCATTGCAGTAATCGCGTTTGTTAAACCTAATAGGAGTGTTTTTAGCAGGAAGACAATAGAAGTAGTCGGGCCACAAAATTTACACACCAATACTCCTTTCTGCTCATTGATTATGTTGGCATCAGTAAACCATACATTTCATTTCAATCGACGGTTCAGCTGGAGACAGTTGGCAAATGTCCGGTTTAATAGCTATATCTCTCTTCCATCAACAGTTTCACTAAATCAAAAATCCAACTCCAACATAGCTTATGAATAGCTTACTCAAACAGACCTAATTTGAATCAGCATATAATATTTCATATTACAGAAATTGCTATCTAATTGTAGTTATTAATATACGGGTCAAAGATTCCCCAGAATCTTGTCTTACCTGGTCCTGCAGTAACAACCGCCACGCCAACACCTTGACGTAAACGTGCAACGGCATCTGCTGCAAACACGGCGCTGACTTCATGGCGTGTGTCGTATACGCGAATGCCAATATTATGAGCAGCAACCAAGATCGGTGATATATGTCCGCCACATAATGTAAATATCTCCTTTATATTATGTGCCTAAAAGCTATCTAATGTACTAATTATTGGAAACAAATATTGCCGAGGGTGATATTTTTCAGCTGTCGAAAGGTAAAGCATTCCACAAAAAAACATATCATTAAAAAACAGTTACAAAAATGATTACCTCTATAACTGGCACAGTAGGATGATTGATTTTATTCCAAGTTAACAAAAATCAATCTTACCTTCAATACTGCAGCAACTAACTCGCCCCCATAATGATCCGATTTCTCATCAACCTGAGTATGCAAATACTATAGGTTGCATTCTGAACACAGTTAAAAATCTTTAGCTCAGTTTTAATGATTATGATGAGTAAATAATAATGCGGAACTCAACAACCCTATCCATTCCCTCTGGCTCCTTCTATCACAGTTTAATAATTCCCAGATAAAATTGTAACCTGAAAAAGATCCAAGATCCAGTGTGATCGTTTTCTTGTGAACAAATCCGACAAAATTTGACAGAAAGTCTTGATGCTATCAATATTAAAGATTTTGATCAACCATAGTAAGAAAGCAACCAGAATAACCAAAATTCCCAAAAATATCATTTACTCCTACCTATTCTTCAATCCTGAAAATACCCAATATCCAGCGAATTAGCAATTCGAAAACTTCTATTAAGGAATAGCGGGAAAAAAAAAGCCAATCTCCGGAAAAAAAATTGGACTGATGTGTCGTTTCAACACTGATAGCATGTAGTAAATGTGCAACAGTGTTTTAGAGGAAAGAAGCCATGATCCGATATTCCGTTTTTGGAAAATATTGCTGTGGAAGGTCAGCTGTAGTCGTCATTGCTTCGTATTAGTTTATGAAGGGTGGAAAGAAAGGTGTGAAATGCGCAGTCCACTACTTAATTAATTAACTAATCAGTGGGTAACAGATACAACCTTTTAATGAATAAATATATTGTGTGCAAATCGTAACAACAGGAAACACAGCGCGTTGTGCAAATAATCAGCACGCCGTGAGTTTCATTTCTCAGCCATTTTTACAACGAAATTCAAAATTTATTTCCGGCTAATACAGGGAGAATTAATTAACCTAATTAAGCAATGAAGAAAACGGGATGACTTAGCAGAATACAGAGAATAGAATATAATTCTATTTCCTCGGAGATTCTGAGGAAACAGAATTTCCTCAGAATCTCCGATATTATCATTTAGCTTGAAGTAAGTATGGAAGTTGTGAAAGTTTTAAGTTCAGTCAAATTTGGGAAAAAGAACTGCATTAATATAAAAATTCTGAACTATCATGGATACTGTTTTTATAAAAATTTTTTGAGAACCATTTTAAAAAATTAGCAGGCTTCTGATATTTTATCCTCAAAATAATTAAACGTGACCCTAGCTTCTATGACTACTAAAAATCAAATCTTACGAACAAGATTTGGTTTTCAATATATTACAGCTTACTGTCTTCTCCGATTAACATTTACATTGACGTGTTACGAATAACTTAATGCTCCTTTAATTAGTATTTTCGTCGTACATGTTTTCATGGTAATGAAAAAAACAAAGTTCGAAATTTCCGTTACATTCCAAATGTACACAATCCAGTCGACATAGCAACAAAAGCACTTCTTTCTTTTGGAACTAAGAAAAAATGAATCACGATGGGACCGACATGGTTAGAGGAAGGAAAATACAGCTGCCCGCAATGGAGTTCAATATCAATTCCGGAAGTGAAGAAGACCAAGAAGAAAAGGAAAGGACTGTTTTCAAAGTAGTCTCATTGAAATTTCTACGGATTTCGAATTCTGTATTTACATATTTCACCATCAGAGCATACATATAGAATTGGTAGAGAATTTATCCGCCGAATGTTTTTTACATGTTTTGGAAAGATTTGCAGCTAAACACAGCAATCCTGAATTGAATTAATTTTCAAGACTATCGAGGAATACAGTGACAAGTTAGTAGAGTATTGAGGGATACAAATGACAAGTTAGCAGAGTATTGAGGGATACAATGACAAGTTAACAGATTTCTTAGCTAAAAAAGCAATGATTTGGAAAAACATAATACCGAAATCCCCCTGGAATGGTGAAGCATACGAAAGATTGATAGGAATAGCAATAGCAATGAGATGAGCTATCGAGAGAAAACTACTGTGGAACAAAGAATTGATTACATTGGTAGCTGAGATAGAAAATATTCTTAATATGCGACCACTAATATATGTCAGTTTTGACGACCGCATAATTATTGTACGTTACATGTATTTCATATCACTTTATGCCTTACCAACCTTACCCATCGGTGACCATAAAACTCAAGTGAATATATTCCACAAGGGTCAAAGCCTGGAGAAAAACATATCAAATATTGGTTAATATCCTTAAAATTCCCGATATGTTTTGAAAATTGTGGAGGGAGGAGTATTTAATCAGTTTAAGAGAACGAACACAGAAAGAACATTAAAAATCTATGAACGGAAGAATGCCACGCGAGAGCGGCGGTCGATGAACCGGAGATTCCTCGAGAATGTAAAAGTTAGCAAAAGTGAAATCAAAGAAGACAGGGATGAAGGGATAAGAATTTCCGTATTAGAATTACTCTATGGAAAATTTATTATCAGGCCAGTGAATTTATTATATCTTTTGGAAATGGATGATGAAGAAAAGTTAGAGATCGAATCAAAAGTAGATGAAAAACAGTCGCCGGATGAACCTATATCTTTACAAACTAGGAGCGTAGTAGAACGATAAGGAATGGAATTCACTTTTTTCAAGTAATTCAGTCCGACAGGAGCTAATTTGTTCCAGTTTAGGAGTGTCGGAGAAAATCGAAGCAAATTCTCCTTGCAGTATTTTAATTGAATAATTCATGTAGTTTTTCTGATGTATTATTGATTATAATTGTGTAGCATGTAGTGAGTGGTAATGTTTAAATTTTTCCTTGTGGCTCAAATCATCATGTCTACAGTAATGGACGATACTCCCATTATACGTTGTAATTCTTCTTTACTATCTCATTGTCTGAATCCCGATATTTGCGGTAAATAGACAAACTACTTATTGCAACGATTAAGTTCATGCTCCTAACTTACGTAATTCTTTCTCGATGTATTTATAAAGTACAATTTTTGTTTAAATTGCCATCAATCATCTGTGACTATATTGTAGATCCTATCTGTAACTCTGAAGATTCAAAATCTTTGTCCGTCAATACTACTATAAAAGGGATAGAGTTACCCACTGGGTACCCAGTTCTGTTTCCAAAAGCAGCGATATCCCGACGCTTCATCGCACCTCTACAACCCAAGAACCTATAACCATCGGAGTGGACAACTTCAACCCAACAACCATTAATTACTTGTAACAAAATTTCTAGTCCAATAATTGTTGGGAATTCACTTCCACGATAACATGAAGTATATAAATCATATCGAACATTTTGAAATTAATGGAAACTTTTTTAGCTCAGCAACCGGAAGAGTCGCTGTTGAACAATAACTACACTATTTTATGTGCTTCTATTTTACCAGATTTATGTGCTAAAATATTTGATCATAAACGGGACTATGTACGTTTGTTACGTCTAGTAGAAATGATAGCATTTCGTTGATGATTATTCTAAAGTAATTTGAATTGTTAGATTAATTGGAAGAAGGATAAAATTTTTTATTATTTTTTTTTTTTTTGAGAGCGCTCTATTGATTTTAACAAAGTCTGTTGATATTGCGCATTTTAAAATGGTGAATGTTGTGGACAGGTCAAAAACAAGCTTGAATTTTTAAAGGATTTTATGTTGGTGCTTTGCTTGTTTAATTTCTAGGTAGTAATTACTGTTATTTGACTTTAGATTTTCATAACTGGAAACCGAAAAACGAATGGAAGTATCCGTAAGCTCCCAAATAGGACGCATAGTAATGTTATCATAAGCAAATGTGCTATTTGTATGGCTTGGAAGCTTTCTTGATTATTAGACACAGCTTATTTTAACTTATTACGTGTTACCTATGCGACTAGATGGAGTTAGCTTACACTGTACAAGGTGGCATTATTGATATTATTGGCTCAACAATCACACCGTATATTTCGCGCAATGTTGGTGTTATGGGCGTAATTGATCTGATAATGGATTGTGCTCAAAGTGTACTGACATCCTGCATGAATATGCTTATTGCTTATTGGTTTCCGTTATCAAAAGTACGGCGGTTGCTTTAGCAACTAATAATCAGGTATTAAGTATTCTGACAATTTGTGAATAATTTTAAAGTAAATGTAAACCGTTCCTATTTTACGCTTATAAAAACTAATTGAACATATAAATCTATATATCATGAAATTTTTATTGCCAAATTTCTTGAACACAGTAAAGATTAAATTAAAATTTTCTTTCAGTGGTCCATAATTTTGCAGTGTTCACGGCTGAACTCTTTTAGATGTGTTTTCTGATGGTTGGCCAGCTGCATTTTATCTCTACAGTGAGCTCTTTTCAGACTTCTTTTTAATTCGTTACTCGTGTTTCATGAAAACTCTTGAGACCCAATCATGGAGTTAGTTGCAATTACTAATTATATGGATTATACAAGTATGTGCTTGATATACGATACTGTCATCATATACCAATTTATATTAATCTTCCTAGCAATTGTAATTAATAATTCAGAGAAATTTCATTTTTTGCGAATCAAACTTTGTCATATGTATGCAATTTTTAGGTTTGTTAGGATTGGTTTGTGTTTTGAATGGTTTCTGGTAGTGAAAGATGTGCCAACTCGTATTAAGTCTATCAAAGATGCTGAGCTGACTTATCTTGCCAGTTCCGCATAGGGTCGGAGTCAAAAACGCATAATTCCTGCAGTCAGTGTTTATAGCTTAACAAAATTTAGTTAAAATTTTACAAAATCAGTACGGAATGTAGTATTTAGTTTGCACGTTGTAATTGTTTTGTAATTTCACGTTCATATTCAGCAAAGTATTTTAAAATGTTCCACGACAAGAGATATTGTCGTCGACTGCAGTTTGGCCTACGGCACTAAGTTTATTTTGTGAGTCATTCGTAGTTGTTGGTATCGTGACTGATTTATTTTTTTATTATTGCAGTATCCTTAACGTGGATCTCATTTTTGTAAGTAATATCATCAAAACCGCTGATTATTTTGACTTCTTGTTTTTCTTTCATGTAAAAAGCAAATTTTTGTTTCAAATTAAACTTAAAATACGAGGGCAGTTGAGAGATGATCAAATTAGCTCTCGTATTTCTTCCCTTCTCAATAAAAAGTTATAATACCTCAAAATTAGATAGGGTCACGATTTTCTATATATCACTAGCAGTACTTGAGTGATTTAAAAACTTTGTACTGCAAACTTTGTACTATGTTATCATCACTCAGCGCCAAGTATCTTACACCAAATGCGTTTATCTAAATAAGCAAATTTAATAGGATGATTTGACAGCTGGAGTTCAGAAAGCATTTCAGGACGCTTATCCTGACGTGTCCGTTGTGTTTATGCTACACGAGATATACTACATAGAGTGGTCAGAAACGTGGTTAACCTCTTAATATATATTATACATAAAAGTTATTTCAGAATAATATACTTTCGGTATTGCCTTTCTTTATCAGTTAGTAAGAAAGTTGGCATTTGTCGGGGTCTAAGAGAAGGAGATCGGATTTTTTCCAAATCAAGTTACAAAGATGTACAATTTATGTGGTAGGTTTTATACTTTTTGATTATAGTTGTCATGAAGATCCATTGAGATGTAATTTTCATTTTCAATTTTAATTCCAGTAAATTGAAGCCTGAAAAGCTGTCTTAGATTCTTATGAATTTGGAGCTTGTTTACAGCATCACTTGGTGGAGCATGCTGTTTTACTCACTAATATTTTTTGACTGCAGTCATCGAAATAAGGCAGTATTTTTTACCTGTTTGGCCATGGGTATTTTATCTGGTTTTGTTCCATAGTAACACCAGGTTTTTTTTTTTTCGTACTTTTCTGGAAATTTTAGCCTTCATAAAATAAGGATTTTTTCAGCATTATGTAAAAACTTTCACGAAAGCAGTGCTACTTGAATTTCATTGAGAAGTGGCAATTTGTTTTGGTTTAAAAACAAAACTTGAGATTTTTAAATTCCATAGTTAAGATTCTAATGTAATTGACGTCATGATTAATCTTAAAAATTAAAATTGATATTTGCAGTATTTCAAGCATTGCGCCAAAATACATATCATCAGTGGCTTCATTCTGTAAGCATTGGGGAACAGTTGGTTCTATCACTGTGCTTTATATCATTGGAATGTTTATCGCAGAGGTCTATCCAACTTTATCATATATTTTTTAGTCAGGCATAGTCCACGTCTGTAGAAAATCTTGAGTTAGATTTAAGATTCCATATTTCAGCCCCCTATAATATGCATTTTTGAGCAGTGAAAAATTCTGGTGTATGCTTTGCATTAACAGGTAGGATGCTAACAATTGGAACTGTTTGACAGAAATGAATGTAGATCAAACAAGTCAGTCCGTTATATTAATATTAGGATATTTAAGGGTTTTTGTTTGCGTTCTTAATATCGGCTAAATCATTGGAGAGTGGGATCAGTGTCATAAAAAGTAAGTTTCTATAAGTCAGAAAAGTCACTTGTTTACTTTTAAAGTATTATGTCAAAATGGAGGATGGTATTTTTAATTATGATATGCTTATTAATATTGACGCTGCAATTTCCCAGTTATTTGGTGCAAGTAAGTGATTTTTTTCTTCATTTATTTTTTTTATAATATTCATTCCTTTTATCCTATTTTGATGAATCACTTTCAAACTTTGCAGTGAACGAACAAGAATGGGCTTAAGACGTATCCGACATTTCAGTCCTAGATTATCTGAATTCGTTAAATGAAAAAGAAACGGATAAGACGCTGAAATTAGAGTTGGAAAAGCACGTTTAATGGAAACAAAGAAGAGTTTGGAAGAGTTACATTGCTGGATAGTAATGAGTATTATTACATTTTGTTGATATACCTTAAAACTGATTAAAGTAACTTCGCGGAATTTGAGACGCATTCTACGATTTTAAAATTTAAAATTTGCAAAATTTTTAATGTTTTTTGTTTTATTAGATTACGGTAAATATAAAAATTCCCCCACTATTGACTGTTTCAGATTAGAATGTATTCTTGGATAAATATAGCTCATTTTTACGGTTTTTGTTTACTTGCTTTTTAGTTAGATATTGAATTTTGTTTGAGGAAATAGTTGAAACAGAATGTAAATAATTTATATGTTCAAAATGGATCATAAAACAGCGCGGAATCCACAATATCAACAAATATTTGGACTCTAAAATTGAATTATATATTCGGAAGCTGCGAAGGAAATGAGCCAATGTTGTCGATCGACCCAGTGAGACAGTGCGGAAGTCGATTTTTTGTTAAATAGAAAAACTTGTCAAAGAACTCAGACGTCACCAATTCCATGAAGAGTCGTCATTTTACTTAGGAGCTGACTGATAATCAAGAAAATTGTTGCTTGTAGAGAAACGATTTTTCGACTGAATGACAAATGATTTGGATGGCATAATATTTTGGTGACTGGGTAAAGTTGCCACAAGTTTTTGAATTTCTGTGCAGTTTTACATCTAAAAACAAAGCTGTGCTTGATAAATCAGTGAAATTCAACAAAAATTGGAACACACACAATTGTCGTTGTTAGCTTTAGGACCCAATTCAGTGCTATAGTTGCTGACCATTGGTCAGAAAACCAGCAGTTTGAAAGTTGAGTGAATTGGGCTATGAAATTTTACTCTTATCTCACCACATGTGCCTGAACTCTCGTTAACTGATTACCACTTTTCTGTTTATCAGTGTGACTTATTGAAAAAATTATTTTTTTAAAAAAAAACGCAAGCTGCAGAAAATGTTTTCCGAGAAGTTCATCGAACCCTGGAGGACAGATTTTTATGCTGCAATGCTGCAAGGATAAACTGATTTCTGGTTCACACAAGTGTATCGATTGTTGTAGTTCCTAATTTGGGACATGTTTGAGTCAAGTGCATCAAAATATATAGTCCTGAAATCGAAATCTGACGTTTTTAAAAGTTGTGCAGATTTCATAGTTAATCTAGAAGTTTTGTTTTTGTCAAAAATGACGAGTTCGTGGGTTATGTTTGACCTGCAGTTTATTTGTTCCTGAGTTTCAGTTTCAATTCGATAAAGCACAGATGTTGGTGTAAATGAAGGCATGTACACATATATATAAGTTGTCTAGTTCTGAGTAAGATCAGGTTGTTATTTTGTCAACTTTAGGCTTAACAAGGTGTTGATCATATCATTACCAAATCAAATAATTGTTGTATTTTTGTTATTTGATGGCCTATCAGCAAGTTCTTTGACTCTTTAAAGTTTCCCAAACACTATCCCCGTTCATTTGCGCCAGGCGATCTGTGATAAATCAATGTCCTTTTTTAAACAAATTGGTTTGTGGAACAAATTTTTATCAGGAAATCGTTATGCATCTATAAGACTTGCTGAGATGCATGTATCCCAACACTCATACTTTCGGATAGGCGAATTCACCAGTTATTGAAATTGCCATAATTATCGATCAGTGGGACGGATGTCAGAATTGATTCCAAAAAAGTACTTATTCTGACACAAATGGAATAAAGGGTAAAATCATACTGATGATTTAATTACGTGTATGCTTATGAAAAAATTTCCGAGCCTTTTTCTTGTTACGAAAGCAATTTCCGGAAAATACTTTCAAGGATTTAAAGTTTTTATTCCCCAGGAAATTTTGTAATCAGTATGAATCGATTGGTTTTTTGTTTTTATCAAGTAAAGGAATTTGTTATATACTTGCTAAAGTATAGAATTGTTTATAGATTGCGCGGTTAATTCCTTCCAAAATATAATCCATAAAAGTAATGCTCGAAATTCTTTCGAAAAAAAATTAACATTTAAATCTTACTATGTGTAAACAATGTAACAATTTTTTGAGTGTAACAAGAAAAATAATTTTAAAGTTACTGATAGAAAATTTCTTAGTTTTCCGGAGAAGTCAGATATATCATTCCTCGGAAAGTTTGCTCCACCCATGCTTCAACGGACAAAAAAAAAATGAATATCCTTGATTTTAAGCTAGGTACGTATGTGTTTGTGTCTGTTTGCCCGCTATGTATGTTTGTATACATATATACATATATGTGTATATGTATATGGTATATGATATGTAGTTAGTAGTTATGAATGCATGTTTGTGTTTTGTGCACTTTTCAATTTTAAAGATTTTTTTTGGGTATTCAATAAAAAATTTAAATTGTTAATCAACTAAATCAGCTTTTCTGAACTTAATTCTTACATCTCTCTCTCTCTCTCTCTTTTTCTCTCTCTAATTTCCACTAGAGAAATTTGAATAAGATGAGAGCGAAAGTGAAATTTCAATCCATCTAATCTATGTTGACTACATCATGTTAACTTTACGGTTATATCGATTATGTGGTACTAATTAATTACTCGATTTTTTCTTTTCTTCCCTCACTTTTCTGCACAGTTGTTTCGTTCTATTTTCGCTTTCTAATTTTTTCTTTTTATTTTTTAAATACTTTTTCGGAAAGAACTTTGGGTGATAAATTTCAAGGCGCAATCGATCCATCGAAGTGGCTTTCCATTTTCCTTTTAAGCCAAATTTTTTCTGTTTTGCAAACATTCTCGTATTTCTCAAAAAATAATGAGATTTTTTAAGAGTAAAAGTGTTATAACAATTTTAAAAAAAGAGCTCCATCAACAAGTGATAACTTTAAATTTATTCTTTCGTTTCTTTAATCAATTTTACTTTTTCATTCATTTTCAAATAAATTTCGAATAATCGGATTATTCTATAACGGTGCGAGTATATGCTTCCGGATGAAGCAGTTAAAACGGTATAAAATCTTTTGGTTCATTAGGTACTTTATCCCGAAAAACGATAAACAATGATTGCTTACTTTTTTTTTGTTTAAATTACAACAATTTGCACAATAATTTTAAATACTTTAAAAAAGAACGCAGAAAAAGGAGCAGAATCAACTATTAACTGATGAATTCCGGAAGAAATGGTGAATAATTTGGATCGAGCTCGAGCATTAGCTGAATCTTCACTTTTGCCATCTATCAATGTATCGTCATCGCAACGGCAAAGGCCAGAGAAATTTTCAAATGTCAGCTTTATTGGTAAGTTGCATGTTACAGTCACTTATATTCAATGTTACATAGCTTTTTTTAAAGATGATAAAATAGGAAAGGGAAAGCAAATATGAAGGACTTGAAAAACTGAAATTTTAAAAAGTTTCAGGAAATTCTGATTTATTGCGCAGCATTTAACTAATAGTTAAATTATTTCAACAAATTAATTGTCAGAAATTCTTGAAGGACAAGTGATTCCAACTATTTTTATAATGAAGTTTGGACTAATATTGGAAAGAAACTAACTTTTAATAGCAAAACAATTAATATTACTTTTTCTCTAGGAGTTATGTTAAAATCAAATAATGTTTTTTTTAAAATTCTTTTATTCAAATTTCTACCGTTTCATTTATATTTTTATTGATTTACTTATCTATCCATCTATTTATTTAATTATTTACTTGTTTATTTATCTACTTTAATCATCAGTCAATCCAGAACGAGATAACGCAATTGGATATGAACGGGTATCAAATGTCATTGAAAGCAGCAGTCACTGCATGAAGAATAAAGTGAGATTTAACAATGGATCGGCGCAATTGTCGCAATATCGCTGTTGCTGCAATTTTATGCATGCTGTGGTAGGTATTTCTGATTTTTTTTTTGTTCCAAAAATTCGAAACCAATACTTTCATTTATGTATTTTTCTCAAGTTAGTACGTCTGAAATTATTACCTTAACTGATTAATCACATACGAGTAAATGTTGTATTTTCGGACATATGTGTATTAAAAATTATAATCAAAAAATCAAGTTTAAAATTTATATCACTTCTGTTTTATGTCGTTTTTTGCACTTTTTAAATGTTTAGGTTTGATTGAATATTAATTAGGTATACATGCTTATAACTTTAACACTAACCTTTACTGGTTTTTTTCTTTTTTCCAGTTTTTAATATTCTCATAGTAGCTTGGACGAAATAGAACAGCCTTTTTTTTTATCTATGCTCTTTTAAAATCACCTCAAATCTCTAATCATCATATCATAATGATTGAAATGTTAGAAAAATGGTTGATTTTCTTCTTGGCGTCTCTTACTGCTTTTCGGGATCAGGTAAGAATTATTTCATATTTCATGCTCATCGTATTTCATTTTCCAGACTGGTACTAGATTATTCCTGTTAACTTATGTAGCCTTATCAGTTATCACTTTTACTTTTGCGACGAAATCAGCTGTGGTTTGGACAGTGATACCATTCGTAGTGGGCTCATTAAGTGTGTATGCATTGTGTACGGAAAAACACAAATATTTATATCCGTTTTTGATTGTATCGGTTTGTTTTCATATATATCTTCCGTTTTTTTCCTTTCAATTTATTAAAATTTATGAAAATTTTACGACACAACTTTGTTGTGAACGAAAGATCAAGGAACAGAGTACCTTCTTTAAATTTTCTGTATAATTTCATTAATTTCAGAGTATTCATATAATACTTTGCATTGTGGTTGCACTCCTAATCATCACATTTACAGCTGCCAGCTATAGTACCTTTAGGCAAATTGTCGGTGAGTTTTATGTATGAATTAGAAATTTCGTCAATGTTTTTACCAGAATACTTTTTTTCTCTGTGTTAACCGTGCATTTATGGTAAGATAACTTTGAATGTGAATGGTTTTTCTGGAAATGATTCGTGATATTATCATTTATTAAGCTAACATCGGACATAAATCATCATTTATTGGATTAAATTTCAATAATTTTGAAATTTTTCAATTTATAATTTTCGGAAATATCAAGTAGACATAGTGTGCTAAAAATTGAATTATGTAAATTTAAGTTTTATAGGATATTATATGAAAATACGACTCAGTGATACATTTATCGTAACATTCGTTATCACATCGGTCATTTTATTCCTTACTTTATCCATATTGCATTTGTGGCAAGTAACTGTTGTTTACAAGTGAATTTTAATGATTTCTTCAAGTTTAATCATTTTTAGCTTGTTATTGAAGTTTTTAATGTAGATTTGAAAATAAGATGATAAGTTTTCTACATCTTCTTCTTACTTTATCATTTTGCTTCAGAGACTTTATCTTCGGAATGAATTACCACTGCATCATATGCCGACATACCAATCATTTAAACACAAAAATTTCATTTACTGTTCTCTTACATCAATTCAAATTATGATACAGCAAATAATAAGATCAGAAGAAAAAAACAACAAAAACTAATTTGCTTTCTCAGGAGATTAATTTTGTTGGTAATGATTTGCCGAATTACCAGAAACCGTTTTAATTGGTTACATGAAAGAGAAATTATCCTCACTAACTTTATTGAATTGAAATTTTTATAATATCAAAATCAACTTCTAGTTGTATGATGTATTTCGAGCAAAAGCGTTTTATGAAATGTGAACAATGTCAACCGCTGATTGTGAAGCATAACTGTTCGCATGGAAAGGAAAATGGACATTTGGACATTTATCACAATCATTTTGTTTCCAATCATAGGTGTTATGATAGTGGTGCCTTGGTGTAATAGCACATTATTGTGATAGAATCAGTAATATTATTAATGAAACGAGGTAGAATGAGGAATTACCGCTTTGCTAAATTTCAGGTCTTAATACGGTTTTGAAGTTTCAGCACTGATCTAAAAAAACCTAAAAAAATGTAAAATCTGAAAAATCTGTAAGGCATATACAAACAATTTGTAAATTATTGTATTTTACAAGTATCCTTTTTGTAGTTCTCTTCAATCTTTGGACGTATGCTCGATACTTCTAACAGTTCAATTTTTATCTTAGTGAATAGATATGAATAATAAGTCTTCCTTACTTTCTCTTTATGTCACCTTTATTTCTATCTCCGTATTTTCTCAGTGGATAATGCTACTGTTATCAGAAACTTTAAGTTCATGATTGCATGATATTTATTGATTAATTATATAATCTATGTGTATTTCTTCCAGGGATTTTTTCATACCTCCCAGTGATTAGAAATTTAACACACTAATATTTCGATGTGAAATTTCAAAGTCTTGTTGTTACATAAATTTTCACTGATTAAGCTGCAAAATATTTTGAGGCATCTTGACTAATTTAAGTGGATCAAATAAGGTCATATCAATTAAAATGCACACCACTGATTGGCAGTGGTTTTAATTTTTGATGATCAGTTATTATTTTTGTCCCTGATTAACATAGTGTCATATATATTAGTCTACGTAAGAGTGAAATTAAATTTCATAACTTAAAAAAAAATTCGTCGATAAGTGAAGCGAAGTATTTGAAGTATGAAATAATTTGCAATAAAAATAAATTCGGAGATTGGTTGGACATGAACTTCGAAATTAATGGAGTTGCTTCGTTCAGTCGAAAATACATATTTATTACATCATGGTGGATTTTCCTAGAGAATGAAAAAATTAACTCATATTTTAATAAGTGTAACTTGTAGAAGATTATTTTTGCAGTCAGCTGATCCTGCTTTTAAAAAATCTGAATTGATCGAGCCATTATCAAAGATGTTTAATCGAACTTTACTTAAGATGTCCAATTCACCATTATCCAATAGAGCCGCTTAATTAATGACGAAATAAATTGCACATCAGTTGAACTATATTTTCCTCTTTTTAACAAGCATTTTCAGTCATTCGATGATTAATTTACGAAAAACTCACTGAAGTACATTTTTTGAAATAATATGGTTAGGTTTTTTCATGTTAAATTGTAATTTTTCCATAAATATATATGACTTTGATTTAAAACAATGGGCTGTTTCAGTTGAATTTAAATTTTGGTTGCAAGCAATGCAATTTTACTTCTAATTTAAATTGGCAATTTTTGATAGCGGATTTGAACTAATCATAGACTTCAGTCATTGCAAAAGGGCTTTTTTTTTTGTTTTAATGCAATCAAAAAAAAACTCATCTCATTATTAGAAAGATTATTATTATTATTATTATATAATAATAATTGTTATTGTCATTATTTTATTGTTAATCGATATTATTTTATTTTATATCTCACTGATATTACCTTATTTAGATGTCAAGAACAAAGTTGAATGCTGTGTCTTCCGTTTTAACCGATCTGCTTTTTTGAGGTTTATGTTAAGTTCTTATTACTTCGATGAAATAAAGATTGAATTTATTTTTACAAATTTTTAAATTTGGTACAGTTTCATTTTTTTGTCAATATTTTAAAATAATAGACGAAGTATTATCGATACAGAACTACTTTCTCGGCTGTTCATACCCATATATTTTTGAACTTGCACGTGAAAATTTGGGATGATTATTATATTACATATTAAAAAATATTTTTGTATCTTTAATAAAGTGAGAATTTTCCGAAAATTTTATTTTCCATATTTTTATAACTTTTGATAATCGAATGAATCATTTCCATTTTTTTTATATTCATCCATTCATTTATTTTTTGTCTCTTTGTTTATCTGCTCTGAGAAACTGCATTCATCTTTTGCATCAACTAATGTGAATTTTAAAAAAAGGAATGAAATTTTTATTTATTTTGATCGATGATAAATAAACAGAGAAAGTATGTGCTGAACCTTTTTTCTGATTTAGAAAAACCGAAATTTTTGTGATTGACAATTGCAGTACATAAAGGTCACCGTGATGATTTCTAGAAGATCGTTGGTTATTTGAAAGGAAAAGTAGATGCCATCCATTTCATTATAATCGTCATATTTTCCAATTACTTTTCCTCCCAAAAAAATGAAAAAAATGAAGGGAAAGCTTGAAGATCTTCTTTTTTCTTTCCCAATTTCTATTTTCAATTCCTGTATTTAAATTTCCTTTCCAATTCCTATTCCAGCTCCAGTTTTCATGCTTTTATTATCTATGCAGATGAAGAGACAGTAAAAAAGAATCGATAAGTGGACAAACATCCTGAGACAATGAACTGTAATGAATGCATTAAAAAATTGATAACTTCTAATAAAAATCATGATTCAGTTACGAAAAACGCAAATGGATAGCAGCAGTTTGATGATAAGATAAAACTATAACATCGATTTCAGTATCTTGCTTTTCAACTTCATTTGAGAAAATTTTGCAATTGTTGCTGTTGCTGGCATACAGACAAAATGACAACTTGACGATTAATCAATTTATCGGAAATTCTGCTTTTCTACTCTAGCCTTTTTTTGCTGAAAATTTCATGTTATTTGGTTGCAACGTTTGCTTTTTTTTGAAAAAGAAAGAGAAAAGAAAAATGTAAATTTTCTCAATATTTTAAAACATTGGGAAGTTACGCTATGGTAGCAATTGCGACATTAAAGTCAATTGCATTTTAATTTTAACAACTTTCTAGTTGAAATTAATTACATTAACAGATTGCTAAGTAGAAAAAAACGATATTTTAAGGTTTCAAAGTTTTCGAGTAGAAATTTTCTTATTTTACTTGCCTCACAAATTTTATTTTGCAAATTCTAAACATTTACAAAAATTCTAGTTGCAAAGAGAAAGAAAATTTTATTGTAATTTAGATTTCAAAATTCGAAACTTTTTACTTGTGCAATTACAAAAAAAATTTAGATTTCATTGATTTCGTTTTTGTTTATTTTCTAATTAGATACGTTTATCTTATGCAAAGTAATTGTTGCTTTCCATGGCATATGATTTAATTAATTGTATTCAAAAAAATCTCACTAAAGTACCGGCTTTTGGAGAAATCAAACTCAAAATCATTTTTAAAAAAAAAAAAAAAAAAAAAAAAAAACATTTGCATTTCACTGTTTGATCATATCAGTTAGAATCTAGGTTTTGGGATCAATAACTTCCGCATGAACGAAAAAATGACCTTTCCGTTTGCATTTTATTCCAGAACTTTTTACCTGTGTAATCACTAACTGGTTAACAAATTTAAAATCATCAAAAATTTGTTCATTAGCATTTGTGCACTTTTTTGTTTTATCATCAGAAATTGTGTCAAAAAAAAAACTTTATGAATGAAGCTTATTTACCTTAAAGTAATAAAGAAAAAAAAATCCAGCACAGTTGCATTTTCTTCTTTCTGTTCAAATAATATTTAATTAAATGAAATATGATTTGATGAGTCATTCAAATGATTGCTTCTGGCATTTTATTTAGAACATTTTCTAGCTGATTATTGATATTATCTGGAAGATTTGAACAACAACGCTATACGTGCTCAAGAGTGAATATTTTTCTTAACCTCAACTAATTAATTATACGGTGCAAAAGTATCAAAGAAGGAATGATTCATTACTTGACAAATTCAGATTAATCGTTACTGAGCTGCAAAACATCGATTGATGCATGGAATTCAGTGACCATTGAATTTTGATTTTTCTTTTTGTAATTTCGCCTCTAGATCCACCCATTATTTCAGGATTTTTCACTTTTTTTGATTTTATTTTCCGAAAATTACTTACTAAAATTAATTACTATTAATTACTTGTCATCCCTTTTCTAAGTATGCAAATATTTTTAAATTTAGCAAAAGTATTCTTGCTCAAACAGTTATTTTAAATAATTAATTGCTAGACACCAGAAATAGCAAGATTTCCATATCGTATCATTTTGCCATAACATCTTGGATCATATATCCTGAATTGCCAAGAGATTTTGGAGATATGATTGAATTTCTGAAGAATTCAGTGCCAAGAGATAAGTAACAAGAAATTCAATAAGCCAATAAAAAAAATGATAACAGCGAAAAAAATTACTGAATTCTTCAGAATGCGAAACTGCAAATTATGTTGCAGCAAATAATTAATCAACACTTTTCTCAACTCAAAAATTATCTTGTATAATCATTTTATTTTTTGACATGATAAACACAGAGGTAAAATTATAGCGAAAAAAATATGACAGAAATTGCTGCATTAATAATTGTCTGGTAATTGGCACATTTCAGTTTAACGCCGTCTTGATGTTGAACCAAATTTGATTGGCACTACTTTGTCTGCATCACTTTCAACTTGTCGTGCGGTATGTCTAAAACTAATACTTCATCCCAATCAAAAAAAAAGCAGTTTACTATAATTGTGCTGTATTCATACCATTAATTGATTAATTACTTGTTTTGAAATTAATCACGGATTTTTTCTCTTCCAGAAAAATTAATGTTCAAAAAGATTTCAATTAAAGTTAACATTTATAATTAGGATACTGAAAAAAAAATCATATTTATAACGTTACTTTGTTAAATTATCTGAAAAATAAATGATATTTCATATATATGTATACAATAACCTTGTTCTAGTATTTTTCATTTCTGCAGATGACGGTATCTTGATTGGTACCGAACTAACATTTTTCATAACACGTCCTCGTGAGTCAACCAAATTTGTTTGTAAAACTGTATTCAAACCGTAATTGTCTTTTCCAAGAGTCTAGAACAGCAACTCAGTAATTTCATCTACAATGAGTGGAAGTTTTGCATCAAATATTTAGCCTAAATTATATTCAAGCTAGGTTAAAAACACCATTTTGCTGCAAAAATTAATTTATTAAACGAAGTATTTCATAAGAATGTCAACGTGTAACAAAAAATCCGTGTTTTGAAAATACTTCAAAATTTCAGAACAATTCTAAAGTCTAAATTTTATGGTTATGATAATAATAATAGTGAGTACAGTTGGTGATAATGATCAATAATAGGTAATTGATCATTATTAATTATTAATTATTAGTAATAATAATTATTATTATTCATTGCTAGCAACAACAACGTTAATAATAGCCTTATCACTTTAAAATTATTTCTCTTTATCAATGTCATTATTACTTTTCTTTCCTATCCATTTTACTAATTAATTTTTACTGGAAAAATTTTATAGCTTAAATTAGAAAGTGACAACATACCGCTGGTGGTGCTACAATAACGCGAATATTTCCTTTTGACGATCCTGATGAAGCCGTTTTTCCAGGAATTGATTTCTTATTACCTTTCGAGAATATTATTGGTGCTATTGAAGAACTGTCCTCCTAAATTGATTAGATTTTCTTATAATTATTAAGATCAGAGTTCAGTCAGTCCTTTTGTCATGATGCTGAGTGTGTCGCAAACTTTATAACCATTTAAATCCTCTTTTGACCTTGGGAGCTTGCTTGAACTCCACCAATTTCTAAAAGTCTTTGGAAGGTTACCTCGACATTAAACGAACTTTACCTTGCCAGCTTCAGATGATGATGCGCTTAGAGCAGCTATCATCCGCGATTTGATAGATAGATTTGGTGGTACTTTTGGTGTTGGTCTTACGTTCAGTTCTTCATCCTGCAAAGTAATCATTTAGTGAATCGATAAATCATACAGAATAAGCTTTCTATCAATTTGAAATTTAGTTGCTGATTAACTGACACACTGATAAAATGACCAGATAGCTTGAATAATATAAACAAAGTAACTAACCTATAAATTGGTTAACTAAGACACTAAACAATTACGAACCGATGACTGTCAGATATCTTGAATTATGAGATGAAAACTACATTTCTGATAATAACAAACCACACAAACATGTCGAAATTATATGTGGAATATTTCGATGCTTAATCATCCTAAAATGCTTTTAATCTTTCAACAACTGTATGTCTGCCCCAAACTGTGGGGTGGGATACGTTACGTTTGGGGATTAGACTGTTCTAATAAATTAATAAGATATAACATGTTGCTGTTCTTGCTGTTGTTGCTGTTGTCGTTCCTCCTGTTGTTGTTGTTGTTCTTCTTCTTCTTGCTGTTGCTGGTGCTGTTGTTGTTGTTGTTGTTTTGTTGGGACAATTTGCTGCTTTGGATCACCAAATTTTTTAGCTGGACGAAGTCCAGCTGGTACAGAAATACCGTTGTTAGTACGAATGAGAACAACTGTTACCACCAGGACTGGATAGAAACAAACAGCGCTGAGATACATCGTCCTAGGTTAAACAGCATTAGACGACAAATTTCTGCAATGTCATTTCAACATCTTTTGACACGATGGCCGTAATTTTTATACGTAGAAAAAAAGAAAAAAAAACAGAGAAACAACAACAAAAAAAAAGGAAAAAAAAGAAAAATTGAAGGATTTGTGTTAGAAAAAATACAGAAAATGAAAAGTGATAAATGGATAAATTCATTAAGGTAAATAGTACTTTCCGAAGCATTTCAATTACTGCGGAATAGTTGTTGAGATTTTCACGAAAATCTTAATTGAACAGCTCATCAAACGATACCCATAGCTATTGAAATATAAGATTTACGTGAGATTTTAAATGCATAGAAGATTCATGGAAGATATACGTTTGGTTTTAAATGCTACCGCGCGTAATTTAATTAAACTTAATTCTTTCATAGTCTAGCATAAGCAAAAGAAAATCTTCAAAAAAAAAAAGCCAGTGTTACCACAGAAATCATTTATAAGCTTTTTGCAACGAATTACATCGTTCTTTTTTATTTTTCACGATTGTGCTAAAATTTTATACGTTTTTTCCGAGTGCTTCCAAAGCAGGAAAAAAATACCGTGAAGGACACATCTATACATAATGAAGTATGACATTAAGCTTTATAATCTTTATATTTGTGATTAAAACGGCAATTAGATCTAAAACATTAGGATAAATAAATCTGTAAGTCATATGTAATAATAAAATTGAATTTAATGATAAGATTAAAAAAACCTGACACTGTCATTCACTTTTTTATATTGATCTAACTTTACTTAAATTAGAGGAATAATTTATAAAAATTAGGTTGTTAACATTCAGAAATATTTCATTCTTCTTTGTTATACATTTCAGTTTCCTTGTAAAAATTTTATTAGATAGTCCTAGGACAAATCTGATTATGTGAAAAAATTTTAAATCTGACCCAGTTAACAAATGGAAATTTGATTTAAATCAGTTTAGTTCAATTTGTGTTGATACAATCAGATAATTTAATACGATTCTGATCATAGATCATAATTCCATTAGTAATTGTAATATTTCATCTGCTCAACCAATTATTTTAAACCATTCTTATGCTTATCATACTTAATATGAAATACCAACTGATTCATCATTATTTGTTACTTGAAACTAGAAAAAATTAATTTCCAATCTCATTCCTGGCTTCAATTCTTATCTTAACAGTTGAAATTTACACCAGTGATTTTGAAGTAAACAGTAAATCTTATCAATTGTGGTACGAAAGACAAATGATTACTTATCTATGATGAGATGTACATTGACATATATACATGATAGATATGGATTTCCAAAATCATCCATTATTTAATGGATAAGAATGAATGAAGAAAACAGGAAGAAAGAAAAGAAGAAAAAATATATCAAGTGAATATAAAATTTAGATTGCATGAAAAATGAAATGAATAATGGCGAACACAAATGAGAGTAGGTTGAGTAGTTCAGCTGACCAGTCGGCCGACAATCGTTTCTGTCTTGAAATCTGTTTGAAAATTGGTTGTATCGGTTGATTTGTGACCTAAAATGTCAGCACATTTCAGAATCAATGTGTTCAAGATGGTCGTTTTTATAAAATCAGTTCCCTATCACTGCACCGTTCCCTTCTGTTTTCTGCTGACATTGGGTCCCAAAGTGATCTCATCCTTATCATTAATATGGCAACTGTCATATTTGTTAACTGCTATGTTTGAATTAAACATTTTTAAATGCCATTAAAACTAAAAAATAGCAACACAGAAGTAAGTTAAATACTGCTCTTATAGATAAACTAATGTTGCCGATCGAATTTCCTAACATATTTCCTATAAATTTCTATTTTAGATTAATTATTTTTAAAATTGCAACAATACACCGGAATGGTATTCAAAATGAAGAAATAATATGTTTGAATTTTCTTTCATCTTTTAGATAAACCGGATTAACAATCAATTACAAAATCAACTTCCAATGCTTTATTGTTTTAAATGTATTAAATTCAATGAAATTCCTTAATATTCTGATCTGCCTTCCTTAATTCTCTTGGAAAAAATTGACATCGAAACAAAAAGCAACAAGTTTGAATTTTTGAGTATAATTTTATCACTAAAGAAAAGTGTCAGAAAGTGATTGATAAAATCATTTACCATAAAATGTCACACAAAAATAAAAAAAAAAAACTTATTTTCAATTGTACCATTTGTTGATAATGCAGTTATGTTTGGGCTGAGCATATAAGATCAGTCTGAGTATGAAGTTCAAACTTCAATAAACTTTAATTGTGAAATCTAAGTTTAAATCCACATTTGAAACAATTCAAATCTGCGAAATCTTTCCACTTTTTAATAATAGTTGCACGTCTACAAAATTATATCTTTGGGAAACTCATTAATTTTAAGCGAAACAGAAATTTATTTTACTCAAATCAATGTATGGTCTTTACAAAATCTATGTTGCTAATTATTGAACATTGTAAAGCTTTCTAGAATTTAATTTTGAACATTTTAAAATTGATTATAAACCTGAATAACAAATTTGGTCTCAAATTTGAAGTCTCAATCGGGATCCATTTGAGTTCAGTTTAGAACAATTTCGATATTTGAAATCTCCTATTTTAATCACGGTAAAAATATGATTTGGAATTTTCCCTTCTTGGAATCATTTGTTGCTTTTCATCTCCGACTTTTTTTCTTTTCATCTTGATCTCATTATGAGCCCATTCCGAAACTTCAGAGGACAGGACCAAATTTGTGCCAATAAAACTTGAAAAATGTAGTACAATATGAAGTAACGAATTAGTTTCCTGAGACCGAGGTAGATCAGGTTTATGAACATTAAGCAGTGCAGAGGTATTTTATGAGAAGAAAGAGAAGAGAAGAAAGTTTTCTGCTTTTTTTCTTTATTCGATGAAAGCTTGAAGTTTTCGGAAATATCACAGTTCGGTCCGGATTCAGATTAAATTGAACTTTGAAATTTGCTTTTTTTGCAGGACAGCGAACTTAAATTCCATTTAAATTTATATAAATTTTAACAAAAAGCTTTAATTTTAATTATTTCTTGCAATCATATGGATTATTAGAAATATAAGCTTTTTTCGTCCGATCTGTTTTACATCGAAAAAATTTTCTAAACATCAGACACAGGAACTGAAACATTTGGAACACTCGGGATCTCCATAGTGCAAACATTTTATTTAATTTTAATCAAGATCCAGCGTAGAATACCCGTTTTTGATAGCAAAATGTTTGGTATTTTTCGAAGATTCGCCCAAATACATCCGCCACTTGCCCATGTCACCTTTTATTTTTCGGCCGAAATATTCCTTGGAACTATGAATCTTAACACTCTATCTGAGTTGTTCTAAGTTTCGTAAACAAATAATTCCTTGGAGATAGCAAGTCTTCATATACTACCTGAGATGTTCCAGGTTTAGAGCAATATGAAATTTTGGTTGTTTTCTTTTTTTTTTCTGAATTTTGAAAACTTTTCGATTTTTTTTTCCTTTTTTCTTTTGCAGGCCTTAAAAGGATACGCTGTGAAGCAGCACTATCTAAATGGAGAATATTTTGGTGAGTATCGTTCAGATACATCCATACACATTACCTGGATTTCTCATAGTTTTTGTTTGGATTACAATTGTCATTCATGCAATTTACAAGTTTGTCGTCGAAAAGGTTGCACATTCCAGGCAATATCCTTCATTGTTGTGCTTGCAATTTACCATAAAGTTATTTAATTCCTGTAAAAATCAAACAAATATAGGTTGAACAATAGGTTATTCATATTTCATGCAATTTAAAACCTTAACTCAAATTCAAAAAATGGAACTGGAAGCATTTTGAAGCCATGGGGCGCAGTTTCGATTCATCAGCGAATGATCGACAAGAATGAGATTAAACGACAGCGTCATATTAACGATATCCATGTAAGAATTAACACCAGTGACCCAGATGTTCTACAACAAAGGATGTACGTTCTGTCGTTGAATTTTTTCGAATTACGAGGTAAATCACATTTATTTAAATTATTGACTTTTGTCCTAAATTTTGTCAACACTGATTGTCAGTTTAATCTTATCAGGTTGGATTGCAAATAGTTCTTCAATAAAGTTTTGAATAAATCTTTGAAGCTTCGAATATGTTTGCTTTGAAGGATATTTTTTGTTTCAAATTCTTTCTTAATAGCACTTGACTATAAATTATATTTTTAGCTGTAGTAATTAGATGATTTAGTTGAAAATGGAGCATAACTTTATAGGATCGCTTGGCTTCAACAACTAGTTATTATTCATTTAGAAATTGCTACTTCTTGTTTTTTTTAAAGATAAACTGCAAAATGACTCCTTAACTGCTGTGGATGTATTAAACGCTTTTGTCTGGAAGGCTGAAATGGTGCAGAGAGAAATTAATTGTATTATTGATTTTCTGGATGAATCTTTCGAGCAGGCCAAAAATTTGGATGCACAATGGAATAACGTTCCTGGAAAGCCTCCGCTTTTTGGTATGCCATTCAGCGTGAAGGGGAATTTTCATGTGAGTATGATTTATGCTGTTTTTTAATATGATTGAATATGCATTTGAGACAGTTTCCATCTTTGCAGGTGAAAGGTTATGACTGTACTATTGGTCTTTCAAAGTTTTTGCAAAATCCAATGAAAAACGATTGCACGCTGATCACTTTTTTGCGATCACAAGGTGCGATACCATTTGTTATGACAACCGTCCCACAAGGATTGTTAAGTTTCACTTGTTGCAGTAGTTTGTATGGAATAACTGCCAATCCACACTCACATTCCAGGTATATCTTGTTATTTCATTACAGCAGCTACGTTTATCACTTGGATAGAAGTAAAAGTTGTTTCGGATAAACTAACTTATTTGTCTACATTGTGGCATTGCTGTATTATCCCAAAGCTTTCTACTTTCTGCTATGCAAGTAAATAAATAAAAATTATTTTGCCTTTATATGATGTGTTTAATGCTACTTACTACAATTTCCGTAGAATACCAAATACTGTCTGCATCAAATGGAATGGTTCAGTAACTGACGCATTAAGTTGATTTTAGTTGATGCGTATTGCTTATAGCTCTTCTCTCGGTTGTAATTATTTGTTACAGAAAATAACATCACGTTTCATGATTCTTCAGTGTGGACTCTCGGTAACTTCGGCATTTCATAACTGACTTTCGGTACTGAAAACCAGCATTATACTTAATTTCCTCAAATACCTTTTTCATGGTATTTGCTGAAATATTTTACACTTTTAATGATTTCATTTCAGAACACCAGGAGGCTCATCCGGAGGAGAATGTGCATTATTTATGGCTGGCGGGAGTGCATTTGGGACTGGAAGTGATTTAGCTGGTAGTTTGAGAATTCCAGCAAGTTTCTGCGGTGCTACCACTTTGAAACCAACGGAAGGTTCCACTATTTCATATTTATTAATCCAACTATTTCTGCATATTTTTAGTCGAAATATTTGCAGACATTCCCAGAAAAATATCTCTTCAGGGCGTCTAAGAACGAAATATACGCTGAACGGATATACTGGTAAGAATCGTTTATCGCTAAGTTATGGTTTCTTTACCAAAACTGTCGATGAACAAATTTTCTTACTTAAAATTCTGCTAAAATCAGTAGAGTACCATGAAATGGTACCACATCAACCTTTGTTTCCTCTGGATGAAAACAAGCTTGCTGTCGCAAGCAGTCGACGTCTTCGTATTGGTTATTTTGTTGAAGATGGTTTTATGAAACCTGTTCCGGCGTAAGTTGCCTTTTAACGTTTCTAATTATATGTCAAAATGCATGCTGACATCAATTATTAGGGAGCCAAACTTTTACTTGATTTATCCAAAACTGCTCCAGTATTTTGACATTGAAATAGGGGTGCATCATTTGTTCTTTTAGATGTTCGAGAGTTGTTGTTCAAACAGTTGAGAAATTGAAAGAGGTTGGGCATGAACTGGTGTTGTTTCGTTTGCCTGATCCCGAACAAGCTGCCTCACTGTTTTATCGTAGCATTTTGCCGTATGGTAGAGAGCAATTACTACAATTATATGCAAATGAAGTAATTCCCCCACTACTTCGTACTTTTATCTTCCTTCTTAAGGTTTGCCACTTTTTTCCTTTAACGCTATTTCAAAATTATTTTAAGAACTTATCGTATTACTAGCAAATAAAGACACTCTAACATTCAGATAAATAAAAAGATGAAGTCATCATATAGCATTTAGGAAAAAAAATACTGTAAAATTGAACTATGTGCTTCTGTGTTTAAAAAAGTATTCTTGCTTAGTGGATATCTATGCTTACTTAAAGATAAACACAAGCACTTTTTTCAAATATTCCATTTAAGATGCTACGTTACTAAACTTTTAATTGCAGTTACCGCTTTTTTTGTGCAGTATTATCAGTTACATTCTATCATTCATCAGTACGCCACTATCAATAGTCTCTGGTTCATACATTAAAAATCTTCGAGATTTGCAAATAACACAAAAACTGACTGAAGAATACACAGATAAGGTTTCTTTTTCTAGATCTTCTCAAGTAAATTATATTTTTATGACGTTTAGCTGCGACAGAGTTGGGGTTGCGATAGAAATAAAAGAATGAGGAAAAAAAAATTAGATATTCTTAAGCGTGAACAACATCTTTAACAGTAAGGATTGGGGGACGTTTCGAGCAAGCCAGATAAGTTACGAAATGTTGGGTTTTATTTTGCATCGAGCAAATTTTTTATAACTCATTTCAGAAATTATTTGTAATTTATTTTGCAAATAAAATTTTGCAGTTTATAGAGCAATGGAAAGCTTTCGAGCTGGATGCACTTATATGTCCAGCATTTGCAGGTATTGTTTCTACGGTTATTTTAAAAAGTTACTGAAATTTTGAGCGAAATGAAATTCTCTTCATTTGCAGTTCCGGCTGTACCTCACGCTTATCCAAGCCGTCTTGGAACTTGCGCTTTTGCGACCGGTCTGTTCAATTTATTGGATTTTCCAGCTGGAATTGTGCCTACAGGAATAGTAAATTCAGAAGATGATAGATTACTAGCTGATGAAACTTCCTGGCGTACAGGTAGCCCTTATGATTGTTTTCATTTACAATCAACATTTGATTCTTTGAGGATTATTTCTTGCGGATTCTAAAAATTTGCAGGTAACGATCTCGCACTGAAAATGTTAAGAAATGCAGCTCGTGATTCAGTAGGTTTACCTTTAGCTGTACAAGTAGTCACTTTACCGCTGGAGGAAGAGAAATGTTTGTCGGTAATGAAAGAGATCGAAAAGGTATGGAAACAATAGGTAATAAATAATATGCTTTGTTTGAATATGTCTTGGTGTAAAAACGGACAAATGGTTGATGGATGCATTTCATGCTTCATATCATTTTATTTTATGAATGATAAACGATAAACACTATGCAGACCATTAGTTACTACAATAAATTTTTGTTGCTATGCTACATTCTATGAAATCTACGTTACATGAATACTTCAAGATTGATCGATTAAATTTGAATTCTGGTTTAGATGAAGCTGGAATTAAAAGAGTTGTCTCAGATCAAAATTTATATCATTCAGCTTTATTGTAGGGCTAACAGGCAAATCTGACCGGTATTTGAACGTTTGTTCTCCTTTTATTTTTGATTATTAATGACTCCGGTTCCTTCGGCTATTGATTTCTAATACCGAAACAGATTTAAAATAGCTAAGCAATTCTTTTTCCATTTCTAGATAAATAGAGATTAGGAAATACATGTTCAAAGCACACTTAAAAGGCAGTTAGTTATCCTGTTAGTAACTATCTTCTCTGCAACTACTCTTATTTAATCCAACGATGTACTAACACTTAGTTCAAAACATTCCAAAATATATTTCTGATTGTTTTTAATATCCGAAGAAGTTGTAAATAATAAAATTTGACACATTCCTAGCAACGACTAATGATTTTTAGCAAAGTCTTACGCAGCTTTAGATGCGAGTTATGAGTTATGAGATTTGGAACAATGAAAGAAAAGCAAATTACGAAGTAGAATATAGCCACTAGTTATGATGTTATCTAAATAAAAATGTCTTTCAATCATATAATTATGCAATCGTATATAATTCGTATATAATTATTTGAGTGTTTGAACAAAAACAGATTCAATTGAAAAAGCGACAAAGATTAGTAAGAATTATATGGGAAAACTGTTAATAGATTGCGGAAATTGCCAGATGCTCTCAAACAGGTCAATAATAACAATGGTAGGAGTGATTTCAAAGGCTTATTATTTCAAGATTACTGTTTATCTTCTCACTTGTCCATTTCGGTTTTGAGATGATTTTGCTGAGTGCAAGAAAAACGAGATTTCTAGAAGCTTGTCGTGAAATAGAATAACTGCCAAGTAAATTATACGGAGCTTGAACTTGGATAATTAAATCCCAAGCAAATCTCAAACTTGGTGCGAGAGAATTCGGGTTTGAATAATTAAATCTTTATTAGAAACACGAACGTAAATATTTAGTGTAAAAGGAGAAAATTGGACGAGGACATAAGTAAGCAAGTTAGCAAAGAAAAACAAATGAATCTCCAGTTGCAAGATCGACAGTCTATATATAGCTGTGGAAGAGGCAGGATTAAAGGGTTAATATAAAGGTCATAAGGTCAAATGATAAAAGAGGGGATTAATTATTGTTGACAATAGATGATTTACAAGCAATTAATTCCCCCTCTTCACTTCACTGTCGATCTTTCCACCAATAACATCTTTCGTTTATTCATTCTAACAAGCGGTTCGATATCGCTTCAAAGACGCCGCTATTGTAAATAATCCATTGTCAACCAAAATTAATCCTTTCTTGTATCATTCTTACCTTATGATTTTGTATTAAGCCTTTAATCCCGCCACTATATAAAGACTGTCAATTCTCAAATAGAACATTTCATTTTGTTTCTTTTTTACTTATTTATACACTTATGTCCTTATCCAATTTTTTCTTTCTACACTAAATATTTGTGTTCGCGTTTGTTAATATTTTTTATAAAGATTTAACTACCCAAGTTTGAGGTTCTCATGCAATACTATACACACAAAACAACATACTCAATTCAAACACTATATTCAACTCCAAACAAAAATCCCTGGTAATAACGTTGGTTATTATTGGCTAATAGTTGACCTCTCACAACAATTTGCGACAAAAGCCTGAAAAGAATGCATTCCAATTTTCTGGAGTAAGCTCTATGCTAAATAATTTTAGCATCGATATTTGCGCTAGTAGATTAGGCGGATCCAAACAACATCGTACGAAAACGAGAAGAGACTGCAGCATTCTTGGGTCATAACCTCCTCCTACAAATCGTCTACCGTTGATTTTTGGTTAATTGATTCCCAGCCGCTCATCATTTCCGGATGGTGAAGGATTGAGTAGCCAGAAATTGGCGGTTTAATTCCTTGCGCAGATTTGTGAGGGTTGTTGTGTTCAGGAGTAAAGAGAGATGAACGGTATTAAAGAAATGCACATTTGGTTATTGTCTATTTCCTGGGAATATTTACAAGAGCGAGATTGTCGAAATTCTGCTTTTAAATCGGTTCATCCGGAAAACTTGGAGATCTTTTTAAAATTAATGCCAAAACTTACTGAATTCTGATAATTTAAAAAGAGAAATAAAGAATTTATTATCCAAAAATTTTCAGAATTTAATGTTATATCATTGAATTATGAGCTGATTATATTATACTACTAATTTTGGAATATGTATCAAACGACTTAGAGAAATCATTTCGCTTGAATCGTTGGAGATGTCTCGTAATTTGCTAACATTACGAGATAGGAAAAATAATTGGTCGCTAGCAGATGATCATAAAGTAGGATGCAATTTTTAGCAGATTAATTTTCATTATGAATCTAGCGATATGATGTGCAGAAAAGAAGGCAGGAAGGAATTTTTATATTTCATTTGCTACTTACAATTTCTGTGAGTCAGCGCTTCTCACCTGAATAATTCAGATTTTGTTCAGCTTATTGAATAAACAATTTCATTAGAATAAGATTGGTTATCAAAATAAATAATGCATATAGTTTGATATGAACTGTTGTAATAGACATATATTTCTGGCCTCGATGTTTTTTTTATCCAGCTTCGCAATGTTTTGGAGGAAATCAGGTCCTGGTTAACCACAAAAATTAATGATGTATCGATTGAAATCCAGGAAAATTCTTTGAAGATCGGCAATGCATGTGTACAGGTGTCAAATCTCAACAATCAGCTATCCTTATTTGCAGCAGATCAGTTCATTGAAAGCGTTAGTGTACTTGCGCATATAGACATTTATTTATTGTCATATTTAAAGTTGCTGTTCATTTCTTCCGTGGGAAATGCAGGATTTTTCATCCGGAGCACGGTTTTTTTTTTGTGTTTTTATAATCCGTAATACAGCAAGAAGAAGCAGAAGGTGTGTTTTTAATCCCACATAAATTTGAAGCCTTTTTGAGTGTAGACTGGGAAGTCTACTAAGAACGGCATGTGGTTCATCTATTATTAAACGAAGAAGTCCGGAATCATATCGTTTGTGGTATCCAATGATATATTTCAGCGTGTGGGAGATGACACATCAGCGTACGCTGATCCAATTCTGACTTCCCAAGCGGTGAGCCTTTAATTTAATACAGTTTTTCGTGTCCCGAAATGTTGTAATTAGTTTTTCTGATAGATCTTTGCATTTTTTCACAAATTCAGGTAATCCAAAATAAGCAAATGGGAACAACTGTCAACTTACGTGAGGCAGTCTTAATGGGATTAGAGTTGATGGAGACACATTTCAAGCGAATTGATATACGTTCCGAAGATCTAGATGAAGACGACGATCCAATTTGCATGCCTGAACCAATTTTCGAGCCATATGTGCATTATTTCCTGGCTTTTAATAGAAATTCTGCATTTTATCATTTTACGAATATTTTAACCGTGATTGAACAGAAGCTTATAGGGATGATAATGTGTTTAAATATTGAAGTAGATTCAACTCATTATAATTATCTGATATATAGTATTTAATCAGGAAACAAGTTTTATTTCTACTTCCTTTTCTTCCATTTCCTGGTGTTATATAAAGTTCTAGTTGGAAATTTGTAATTTTTTTCTGGTTGGAAATCTTTTTCCATTTTTCTATAATATGTTAAAGGAATATATTGCAGTTAGGAAAAAATGCTTTGAGATTAGTATTTTGGGTGGCTTCCATATAAAATCTACTTTTTCTTTTAGGATGAAAATCTTTCGCGACCATTACCATTTTTGATTGGCAGTTCAGACTGGAATTCTTCATCTTGTGCAGGTTCTTCAGAGGAATTCACCGAAACAGCGAAGGTTCCAGCTTCACAGTTTTTTTTGTAACAGAATAAGTTTCAGTAACTTCCAGGCTGTCATGTGAATGTCTAGTCAGTACATTTCTGATACTTCTATCGAGCTTGATATGGTATTCTTAGCATTTTTATTGTTTTTAAATCAACAACATATTGTGAGATGTCGTAAGTTTAAGGTTACTGAGGAAGTTGTTATCAGTTTACCACCTTTTACCGAACCGAAAATAGCAGAGTGCAGAGGTCCGGCTTATTCAGATGCATCGTAAGTAATTTGACTAGAATGAAGAAGTTTTCTTTGTTTCACCAGTTTTAATATTTTTTTTATAGCGTCGTATATATCGAAATGTGAACTAATTCCATCTGTTTATTATTTAACCTCTAATAGTAGTAATATTACTTTATTAAATATGTATTTTCATTTTCATAAGTTTCATGCTTTTTTAAACGATTACTAGGGATGGGAAACTATCGCGTACAATGTCAAACCAAGCGACATCAAATATCAAAGATGTTGAAGCGGAGATTGGTAGCTATTCAAATGAATATATTACCAAGACTTGTACATCTCAGGTATTTCATTCATCCCCATTTCAGAATATTATCAGAGTTTGTAGGAAGGACAGGTGATCTCTTGTGTTATTCGTCTTTATTAGATACGTCATTTAGATTGAGAGATCGAAGACTTGTTTTAGTCATAACGAAGAGTTTTTTAATTTTGTTCAGGATACAGCTGCTACTTCCAGTTCACAGATTTCTTTGTTGAAAGAAAAAGAAGTTGAAAACACGTCAGATTTCACATTTGATTCACATTTGATGTCAAGAAATGGAATATCAAGGCGATGTGCGTTTTGTTTATACATTTTTCTTTAGTTCAGTTATGTCCAATATGTGGAGAAGCCTATTTGTGAAATCATATATTTCAGACTCCGAAGTATCCATAACACGTCGAAGTTCTGAAGTATTGGTGGAGCATCCGGATTTTGAGGTACCCCACAGTCCTCCAGATCCGGAAGTATATGCAAATCTTCAGGGACGTGAAATACCAGTTAAAAAAATATTGGCTACTATGGAAGATCAGACAAGAGGAAGAACCACTGAAGTATATTCTTTCATCATACATTGTATCTTTTTATGTGGGAACTATTTTTGGTCACGTTTTACTCTCATGAAGTTCTGTATGCGCGTTCGATGCTTATAAAAAACTAAAAATTAACGTTGGAAACTGCTATAAAATTGTTTTCTTTTTTGTAGAGCGCATCAAAGGTTGTGAATAAACTATTTGTCAGCAGTAGCTCTGACGAGGATGATCTTTTCAGTGATCTCAGAAATACGGTTCGTTATTTTATGATGAAATGACGAAGGTTTCTTAGAGGATACGGAACATCATATAAGTTTAATGTTTTCTGGATTTTGTAGAGTGTGGGAACAAAGCAGCATAGTTTTACCTACTCAAATGATTTCCAAATCATTTCATCCGCAGAGGCAAAAAAGAATAGCTTGGGAAATAACGCTGATGTGCCTGATCCGGACTTATTTGGTGATATGTCGAAACCAGTGAGTGTTTGCGATTAAATAGAATTTTAAAATATTAGAAAAAGAATAAGTATTGGTGCAGGTTGCGTTTTTTTTCCGATTCGCATAAATCTTAGTGCAAGAACTGAGCGAGACTTTTTACACGTTAATGTGTTTGTAAATACATTCGAGAGAGCGAAAATGTAGTGAATAACGGAGAAGCATTGCCCAAAAGAATATCAGTTGAATAATGAATATTGTTTTCAGAAAAATTCCTTAAAAGCAACGGATCTTATGTTTGCAAATGATGTGGAAACTTTGGATGCATTCCGGAATAAATTAGATGGTGTACTTTCGAATAAAATCATGTCACATAGCATCAGTGGCATAGAAAAATGTCAACGGAAAGAAACTGAAGAACGGATAAAAAATGATGGAACCAGTGCTGTTTTGCCTTCCATTGCAAAGGTGTAGTGAGCTAAAATTACTTTTTCAAAATCAGTTTTTCCTACTAATAGCTGTAGGTAAATTCATGGTTCTTTTTAGTTTCGAGCTAAGGGACCGCCTCGACGCTCACCATCACGTTTGTTGCAAAATCTTGACAAAAGGACTGACGAGGATGAGGCAATATCGACTCATGGGTCTATAGTTTTAAGTGCAAGTGCAGGAGATAGTCGAACTATCAGCGAGAAAGATGTATGTGAGAGACAAGATAGTCAACTGGAAATCGATCCCGGAAGATTTATTGCGAAGGATGTTAACAGTATGAAGCAGAAAAACAACATCAGCTCCATATTTTCTTCTGATTCCGACGATGATATTTTTTCTACTTTATCTGACAAGTCTAAAACTAAAACACTTGTTTCGAAATTACATGTAGGGAACAACGATATACTGTCGTCATTCTCTAGGGACCGTTCTTTGAACACATCAGCTAGCCGAACGCAAACTCCTAAAACTAGTGTTAAGTTGAAGAATTTATTTGACTCAGATGATGAAGATATCTTTGCTAGCACTATTTCGGTTAAGAAACAGGAACAGCAATCTGCTAAAGATAAACAAGCTATTCTGAAAAAAATGGTTCAAGAAGCGGTCGTTTTAAAAAAAGACGGGTCAGTTGTGGAAAAAAGGGAAGTTGTTCCTGGAAAACTAGATACTTCGAAACCGAAAAGAATAGACATTTTTGATGATGATTCTGATGATGGTCTTTTCGGCTGATGATTTTCGTTGTTAGATTTACTGACTATTCATTGTTTCATGTAATTTAATGTTTGCTTTATGTGGATAATTTGACATTTTTATATTAATTTTTGATTAAATACTATATCATATAGCTATGAGAGTCGGTCCCGATAGGTTTTTTTTAATCCACGGTACGAATATTGGCAACCACTGTCGATTTTATTCAGTTCATTACCAATTTGTCTAATAACTACGGCTGTTAAGATTATTCAAATTCCAGCCTGTGTCACATAATATGCCGTTCAATAAATTACACTTCATGAAACTGACGATGACCCAGTGATGACCAAATTGTACCGATAGCCGACCCAAGCCATGCTTTCTGAAACTAAAAATGGATCTGCAAGCGGAGAAGTGATCCAAAAAAAATGTTAGTTCTGGTCCCAATTCAGAAGTGAAGCAGTTGTTTTAAAAAGAAAAGTAAATGATTTAGTGCTGTGAAGTGAAAGTATAATGTTATTTTTCCATGCAGTTTTGCTGTTATATATGATTTTGATCACGATTTCCCTTGTTCATGTCGATTGTGAACGCATGCATGCTTTCCCCTATTCAATTTTGCATTATAATTCTGCCATTTTCAATCTTCTTCCTTCAGTACTTTATTATGTTGTGAACAAATAAAACTAATTTTTACATGGCGAATAAACTGCAACATATCAATAAACTGCAAAACATATGGTGACGGATTAAAATCTTAGGGCAGGGCTGTTCGTTACAGCGTGAGAAAGAGTTAAAAAAAAAAGTGAAGGACTGTTTCAGATCTGAAAGCGTATTCTCTGCAAGATGATGAGCAAAAAAAAAGTTATGTAGGAGCTATACAAGAAGTTATATGAAAAATGGCAGCGATGGTAAGAAAGGAGTCTGATCACGATCAAATTAGAGGTAGGATTTGGGCAATAGGTGGAAAGCAATGCAATCGTGGGAAGTAATATTCGACGAAGGATCAAACAGAGGGCACTTTAAGATGAATCTGAATTTAGTCAGTACGTAAGTTCACGAATGCGAGACTTCCCATCTCGGACTCCTACAGTCACAAAGAATGAGGCTGGACAGATTAAATTTAAAATTCGTGGGTATCAGAAGAACAGAAACAAATACACCATCCACAATCCATGACATGGAACATCGTAGCAGTGGTGCAGGCGAATCTATCATGAATTACAAAACAGGAGGTAGGAAGTGGGAAACGCTGATCCCGCAAAGCAAAGATAAAATGAATTTTGCTTGTTTGGTCGTTTAAAACACCGTTTTTCCCTAACAAAAATTCTTATGCACTGTCATTGAAACAGAACAGTGGTAATGTGCTACTGAAAGAACTTGAGGAATATGACGACAAGAAAGGGAAAAATAAACAAATGCGATGATTTTGTGGTACAGCTGCTGGTGAAAGACACAAAGAGAGTTTGAGCCAATATTGTATTTTGTTTTGTCTGATAGACTTGTTAGTACACAGTAGTCACTTCCAAAAAAAGAACTCTAAATTGCTCTTATTCATAATGGTCATCTGTTAAGGAGTTATCCATCAAACAAAACTGGAATTTCCACATTTTAAAACTAAAAATAATTCGTACTTCTTCACAACCGTTCTGTAAAGATTGATGTTTAACAGAAATTAAACTCTACTGCAGTAAAACTGAAGCTGTAAAGCTTCAATGCAACACCAATCTAAAATGCATTTGCCCTAGTCCCAGTGATGCTATACCATCTATGGATCAAGAAAAAACCACCTGCTCTTAAACCAAAGTTAAAAGATAAACCCAGTCAATGTTCACCAGAAAGAGAAGGAATAAATGAAAAAGAAAACAAGAACCAAAAAAAACAAAGAAAGTTCTGGGAATGAGTGCACCTGTTTCATGGAAATCCCTTAAATTCCTCGAGAACTACCCAGGATTTAAAGACTAAAAGTGGTCGAATGGCTTCTGTAATAATTTTAAATTGTTCAAAATTAATTACTGAAGACTAAATACGAATATTATTTCAGTTATCTCTCGATTAAGACTAAAACCTATTTAATATGAAAAAGAGAAAGACTTCAGAGATGAATGATGAATATAAAGAAACATGTGCACACACATAACTATAATAAGAAAGCATATACGTACGTGAGATTGAAGTTAAGTAAGCCATCTAAATAGAACTCATTTTGCTATAATAAATGGAAAATAAATTTAAGAACAAGTTAATTCGAAGAACCCCAGTTACGAATCATCCCATAGATTTCACACGGCAACTGCGTACGATCCCATTTGTCACGAAATGTCTCAACGATATTCGAAATTTGCGCCGCAAAGAGTTCCAAGTCTACCAATGGCCAATCGCGGCTTTTATTCACGGCCTGAATTGCTTTCCTAACGCGCGGTGCAAAAAAAAAATGAATCGCAATTAAATGTAGTATAATAAACCTTTAAGAAAATTTCCGTTGATTACAATTCTATTTGCCGAATAATCTGAGTTTGCGGAAACATTTTTTCCCCCAGAAAAGATATATTTAATCATTCCATTTATCGAAAACTCACCATATCGACCAATCCATAGAGTTTATTGAGATCAATTTTAAGATTTCTATTTTCTTTAATAGTACCCGTTTCACGGTTTGAACTTGAATTACTCTGAAATGAACTATTTCTCGTTGAACTTTTTTAAAATATATATATATATATATATGAATAAAGATATGACGTTACACGTTCTCTATCACATTATTGGCAAAGCTGAATTCTTCCAATCTAGTACTCTCAGTGTATTTTTTTGCTCTGCTTATATCAGTGGTTGATATCACGTATTACGCGGCTACATTTAGAACAGATTTCCACTTATGAAGTAAAGCAAAATCAATACTAACAGTATCCACACTCCGCCCGTTTTCAAAATCCTTTTCATCGTCTATTATAAACTGATCACCTTCACTCAACATACCATCTTCAACATCAGCGCCTTCTATTTGACTGCTGAAGAAATAGAAGTTACGAAAAATTCTTTTTATAAAAAGCCGGACTAGAAATTCAAGAAAGTCAGAACAAAATTCAATACCAAATCAACAGATTGAATGCTCCCAAATAGAAATCAACAATGAATAAAGTGTATAAATGAGTCTCATTGATTCGATTCCCCTAAAAAAATGAAATTTCTGAACAACAAACACCAACCTCAAATTAGGATGACTTGTACGGCACTTTTTAAGTGATTTCTTAATGCAACGCCGTTTCCGAGACAACCTACAAGAGCGCAATGCACGTCGTTTGATTCCAGTTTTTTTCCATTCCTGCAAAAGCAAAACAAAAATCCTACGTTTCAGCATACTGCTTCTGCCCTCCATAACATACAATCTGGTAAATCCTTTGGGAAACAGTTTCTGTTTACAGTTATTTATTTAATGTTTTTAACATTTCGATTTTTCTAGTAGAGTGGAGATATTTCCAAAATGACTTTTGGCATATCCATTTCTTCTTGACCATTCTTCACACGAATTTCACAATTTTTCACTGTATGTCCATTAGGTTGCTCGCCCTGATCGTCTTCATCACTCTGATCATCCACTTTGATGCCATTTTCTTTCAACATCTTTTTTACTTCCTAAAAAATTAAATAAACATAAAAATATTTAAAAAGCTTCTTATTATCTTTGTGCTTCAAAAACTGCGACATAGCCCCGATTTCTAAGATGCCAATTTTGTTTTTTCGTTCTTCCGTTTTGTTACTTTAACACCATATGATTTCATTTGGTTTTTAAGTATGTCGAGGTCCTGGATTCTTAGAACAATGTGCTTTCCTTACCTTCAGGCGTTTCAAGAACCTGGAATCCAGTTCCAGAACTGCCCGATGACCCATATCTAACAGCATCTTTGCCATAATGCGAATCTGCCGTCCTACAATATTATACATATAAATTTGAACACTTCTATAATATACTTACATTTCAAAAAAAAGTAGCTTATGCGAAAATGAGAAACTGCTTCCAATTTACAATGAGAAGAATAGAACTTTTACATCTTCAGAATCAAAAAAAGTAGTGGAGGATTAAGAAATATTTTGTAAAGAAACATTCCACTTTGATGCCATTTTCTTTCATTATCTTTTTACATCCTAAAAAATTAAATGAGCATATATCTTCACAAAATCAGTCGATAAACACAATACATACCTTCACAATCAGTTACTGGATTATATTCCACTGCATTTCGATGAATCAGTCGGAAATCGTTGAGGAATTCTTCAGGTGTCTTATAACTAGATACTTTTGAAAACATAGTACCGAGATCCATAGGATTTTTAATATGCGTATAATAATCGGGCACATCTACAGGATCAACTGGCTGTGCGAATGCAGTGAATCGACGGTCACGAATTAAACGAGCTGGAGAACGAAATGTAACATTTGACGAGAAAAAAACAAAAAGTTATAAATGAATAAATAAATAAATGAATATAAATGAACAGAAAGTTATAAATCAATAAATAAACAGACAAACAGCTTAGTTCATATTTCATTTGATAGAAGCTGCCACTAACCAATGGTTTCTTCGTAATGAAGGATAACTTCCAAATGATACTGATCATAAAGCTTCTTCAGTTCTTTAATCTCATCACTGCTAAGTCGATCTAACGGTTGCACTACGTCGGCTTTTGGAAGTTCAGGGTAGTCATCAACTAAATACAACTGGAGGATTACTAATTTAGCAAGGAAGATAATAATCATTCTAATCCGCTCTTTAAAAGATAGTACAATGTTTTAGAATCTGATGTGTATTACTAATCGAAAATTTGATGGGCCTGATTTATAATCCAGTAAAAGAAATGACTCACAAGTTTAATTCTTAAACGTGTGTAAATAAAAAAAGATTTCAAAATACAATAATTAACCATTAAATGTTATGGGTGGAGTGAGAGCTGGCTCGACAATTACATGTCGAAAATAGGTTTTGAGTCGATCACCAGGAGGTGGAGTTATTTCCATTGAATCTTGAGAACAAAAAACTGATTGAATCTGCAATGGTTCACTACCATTGTTATATAAAAGAACAACACAAAGGTTTATTTAACATAATGTAATTAAATGTGCTTTATTTTCAAGAACAAATATTAAGAGCTGATATACTACCGACATTCAGCCAGCCATCGAGACTGATACTTGATGTTTTGAATAGATATCTTGGACTGCATAAACTGATTCGTACAATACGCAATATACTGCATTACCTTAGCTCACTTTGGATTTTATTCTTGTTTGAACATTATCATAAAAGAACAATATAACATGAATTAACCTCGGAAGGTAATTCCGAATAGCTGCACTCTGCTGTCGAAAGAAGAAGGATGGAAGTGAAACCCGTAAATGAACTGACAGCAGATAAGAGCTGAAAAACCAAACATTATTATAAGCAGTTTCAGTCTACCTGGATAATCGCGGAACATTGGAAACTTTGGAAGATTTCATTCTAGCAAAAGCATTTAGTTCATGTTTTTGACAACTTTATAACAATTAATTTATGCATCTGGATAAGTAAGTGACTTAGCATGCAAAAGAAAAATTACCAAATTCCAGACTGATGAAGGTACTGATGAATACCAGCAATCGATGGAAGGAATCAACAGTAAACAGGGTGTCCCGTTTGATGATGCTCGAATAGCTGACTGTATACAGTGAGAAAAACGCTCTTCTGGCGACCCTAGAGAAGACAACAGTAATTTCAAAATGTTGATGAAAAACCTAAAATAATCTCATGAGAAAATAACTGTAAAATAACCGTAAGAGAAGAGGTTGGCCATTGAAAGCGAAAATACCGGAAGATGATCCAGGTGATTTATGATAACAGGTAAGATATACGACGTTTGACCTATATTACTGGAGGAACCGCAAAGTAGTAAGCGAGCTGAAACAATTTTTCGAGAAAATGACAAACTTACTTAAATAATATCATAAACTTATTAGGAATCTACATCAAAATCCAACTCGAAAGGGTAGCGCCGTGTGAAGATGAACTGCAGATTATTGAATCTGGGAAGAAAATATTTATCACAGTTTCAAAACAAACTGAAGAACAATGCGCACTCGAGTTAAGCAACTCAAACTGCTTGCGGTTAAATCATCGAAGAATTATGCATATTAATCTAATCGCCAATATCTTGAGCCATCAGGCCTATAATGTATCAGTCCGACATTCGAGTAAGTCAATATTCCACAGTTCATTAAAAAGCTAATTACTAAAAAACAATTACAACAAAATTTTCTTCCTTAAAAATATAAGTACTAATCACTTTTATCAATCAGAGCATGACCCAACTTACCACATGGTACAGAAGGACTTGCGTAAACTGTTTTCAGGATTCGCTCCATATCACACAATTCTTGACCGCCGTCAAGTACATCATGATAACCTTTAGGAATGCGGCGACATATTGAAGCAATCACATGTTCCAACAATATCTTGAGCCTATCATTCAAAATTCGCGAAGGTATCGTAAAATCTGAAAACCCGTAACTGGAATAGTTCTGCAATATGCTTCGTTTTAAAGTTAATTCTTAGTAATCATGCTCATATAAAAGCTAATCGTTAAAAACAAATTCATACCTCTTCGACTAGCCGGCACAATGCGTCGCATGGCAATATCAAAATCTTTCTTTTCCACTTTCAGTGCTTTAGGATCGATGTAGACCTTTCCTTTAGTTAAGTAGATTTGAGGAAACTGAGACCGAAGTGCAGTAAGAACTGCTTCCGTACAAAGCAACTGAATTAAATGACGCAATACACACAAGCTTGATTATTAGAAATATTAAGGTCGGTAAGAGCTGTGGTTTTTACAGTCAAAGAATGGCAGAGGTATTAAGAAAAGCTTTATTCTGTTAACCGAACCTTCAAATCTGCGCCGCAATATCCCGACGTGCGATCAGAAAGCCACTTGAAAATGTTGTCTGATGGTCGACTGATGCCCCAAGATGATGTATGAATTTTTAAAATTTCCATTCTGGCATTCTTATGCGGTAAACTAAAAAAGACCAATGCAATGCAAAGATGAATAATCCTGCAATTTTTTAGAAGACTCGAGAACAAATAAAAACGGACCGGAAGTTTAATTCTCGATCAAATCGACCAGGGCGTCTCAGAGCAGGATCGATAGCATCTACTCTATTCGTTGCTCCGATTACAACAACCTTTAAAAAAGCACTTTCTAAGGTATGATGAAAATATGCAAATCAGCGAATAAAAGAGAAATGCCTACAATATCATACAGAAAAAAACAATAAGTACCTCACACCGACTATCCAATCCATCCATAAGTGCCAGCAAAGTTGAAACGACAGAGCTATGAATTTGATCCTGTCTTGAACTTCGAACTGGAGCCAAACCATCGATTTCATCAAAGAATATTATAGATGGACGCATTATGTAGGCTTGTTCGAAAAGGGCTCTAAAAATAAAAAGCTCTAATTAACACTGTATACGAAAACACTTCATTTTAATTTTCATACATGATCACTAGAAACTAATTTTACAGTGCAGCTGAATAGAATTAAAAGAAAATTGAAAAACGTGCCCGGAATTACACAATATAAAATCAGATATACGACTCTCATATGTCACAGAAGAAAATAATTAATTAACATAAATGAAGGCCAACCTTAACTGTCGTTCAGATTCTCCTACCCATTTACTCAAAATATCAGCTCCTTTGCGCATGAAAAATGCTACTTTTTTATCACCGTCGCTACATGAATTGGCCAATGCACGAGCTACAAGTGTCTTTCCTGTGCCTAAAAATCTTCACTGTAATCGCAACCCATTTCTGAAGAGTTAATCTGAAGTGTTTTCTTAATGACATTACAAGGAACCGCTTGAACATAACATCCCTTATCGAAGACTCAAATAACTGTGCGAATGACTAAGTGAAAGATTTTTATATCAAAAGAGTTTTCTAGATCCTTTGATGAGTACCCTTAAATTTGTCGTCCATCGATTCGCAAAACGTATTACCAAGTATTTAATTGTCAACATTCCGAGATTACTGACTTAACACATACTTATTTCATGAAAAGAGACAAACCCGGTGGTCCACAAAAAAGAACTCCTTTTGGTGGCTGAACATTAAATTGAGAAAAAATTTCACCGTACAATAACGGGAAGAGAACTACTTCTTTCAAAGACTGTATATGACAGTCCAAACCACCAATTTTGCTAAAATCAATGCTGCGATCAATGTGCATAGGATCAATATCCGATCCGGAAATATTAGTTATTCCAGCTTTGCGACGGATTAGTTCACGCACGCTAATTGTATACGCCAGATCATCGTCTAAAAGAGAAGAGTCATCACAAAAAATATAAAGTATTTATTATAATATATCTAACTCTACAATTTCCGCATGCAGGATAATATACATTTGCAAACTACCAATGTAAGAAATTGTAAAAACATTTTGATTAGTAAAACAAATGGCTCGAAGAACTCGGTTGTAATAAAAAGATTTCTGATCAGGACGAACACTGAGAACTATTTAGCTCAAACTTACTGTTGATTGGGCGCAACTGAGCTCTAGCCTTATTCATTCTTCGCAAACGACGACATTCGAATCGAGAATCTCCATTAGCTTGCATGGCACCTTCAGTTGAAGTAGATGATGAATCTGAACCGCTTGCACCAAAGCGACGCTTTCTGAAGTACGCAAAATTCATGTAATGATTGAAATCCCGAAAATACCAAGATTATAAGATATAAGTGAATTATTTTCAATTGGTGAGATTTCTTATACGAATATCAGAAATATAATACCGATGGATATGTCGTCGTGATCGCGATCCTCTTAAGTCATTATTTGACAATTCACGTCGAAGAGCGTATGTACGAGTCGATTGAGAACGTGGTTCAATGCAAAATCGTGCTACTGGATTGATGTGTGTCCTTAGCGCATAATGTCGCGGCTCATTTTCATCTAATTCATCATCGCCCTATTACATAATTACAAAAGTTATTGAACTCGATATAAATTTTATCCACTATATGACCAATACTTTTATCTTGAACATCTACTTTCCCATTTCTTCCTCTTTCTCACGCAACAATTAAATCGTACAAAACTATTTTAAGAAAGTTCTGAGTTATCAGGACAAGCACCAAGATAATTTAAAAACTCAAGGCGTTGTTTCCGACGTCACTTAAGTGAAGCTGAGATGCACTGTTTTTTTGATAACTTGATCTAAATGGTTACATATTAAATGAATTTTAGCGCTGAAAGAAAGAAGTATCTGCTTTGGACCACTCATCTGGAATGACATTCCGGCATACACAAATATGCATGTTAAAAATCACATTTACGACACTGAAAAATCAAACAGAGAAAAGAGGAAATATCAACTAACTTCCGGAGCACCATTTCTTCGATCTTCCTCATCATCTTCTGAATCTTCTTTTTTAGGCTGCCGCCTACGAAGTGAACTGTAATGAAATGTAGCTAATGTTTTCCTTGATGCCACTAAGGAACAATTAAAAGAAATTTGAGATTTGGACAACAACTAAGGAATTATCGTACAGTCTTCTAAATACGTTTATACTAATGAATAATTCAATTCCAGATAGTGTTAAACTTGCATTTATCTACTGTCATTTATATACTACAATCACGTTTACACGCCTCTTTAAAATAGGCCTATTTTGAAATTCAAAACAATAAATTAGGACAACACAAAGGCAGAACATACCTGCATGCCACAGCATTTTTGGCCTTTTTTTGGATAACGAGTGAAGCTTGCTTTTTTGCCTGATGTCGCTGTTTCACGCTTTCGTACATGTTTGGTTCTACTACTTCCTGCTTAGTGTCAGATACAACCGTTGAATTTGGCAACACTGGACGTATATCTTCCGCTGCCGAATCTGAAGCCCGAGAATTGATTTCATCAAATGGAGACGATGGTTTCGACCTGCAATATAAGTTCTGCATTTGAAGAATTTTCCAATTCTGAGATCCTATTCTTCTAAATTTTTAAATTCTGCAGAATATCACTCATCTAGCTTCCCCCCTTGCCTATGCTACCTTGAAATCCAATTTCTATATTATAGATGTCAATATCAACAAAACATTCTTATTATAAGTCAAATTTCTTTAATTCACGACCCTTTTTCTAAACCCAACACATCAGTACTTATTTTAATCATCACTAAGCATCCTTCTAATCTACTTTGTAAGCTATGCATATTATTTCCATTCAATCAATAAGATTCGAAAAATGTAACACAGATCCAAAACCTGTAAATACAAAACAACAAAATGATGATTTACACAAATTTTATTAAATTCTCTGTGGTCATGCAATTCAATAATATAAACCACAGAGAATAAATACGGCGCATGAATGGGATGTACGCAATAAACATATTTGGTATTGAATGAAAAATGATTCTTTAAAGTTAGGATAGCAAGGACAGCTATGCAGTGTACAGTGAACACTGGATAATATTGTTAAACATAATTTAATAATTGTTAGATGATATTCTCAAATTTTCAAACCTAGAGTTTAAAGAACACGCGTGTATTTGGTTTTTAGCCTTCACCTTTTGTTTTTGTAATTCACTAACTAATAAGAAGCTCGTTTCTTTTCGGAAAGAGCTCATTCCATATCACAAGTATTTAGTTGCTCCTTATCATCATGTCACATCCAATATTAGAAAAATCGTTCAAAGAAAATAAGTACCTGATTTTTTTTCGCATTTTTGAACGCACCATACAATCTTCGGAATCATCATCAGCATCGCTCTGTCCATTCGTAGGAACTGCATAAGAACCAACGTAAATTCTATCTTTTGATCTTGTAGAATAGCGGAATGTGTGAGGTAGCATATATGAACTATTTATCTGAAAGTAATAAAACATATAACTTGCACAATATTTCAAAAAAACTTTTTTTTTCAGACATCAAAGTAAAAATACAGCTGAACGATGAATCTTTCTACTTTCCCTTTTTAGAATTTTTTTTGCAGAACCCTACTACAAAAGGATGCGAAGACACTCATTCATTGTACCACAAAATGCTTGTTTTTGAAGTCCTATGAAATGGATGCAAATTCGAACACCAGCAAATGAATAAATTGAAATATACTGGATCTCGTGATCTATTGGCTCGGTCGACTAGAGAGCGCAAAAGTGTATCCTCCGTCGAATTGTCGAAAAGGAAATTCTCATCCAGGTTCATGTAAGTCGCTTGTTTTTCTCGGGAGGAACGTCGTGGAAATTGCTTCGATCCATTTCGGTAGACATATTCTCCACGTCTTGATGACATCTACACCACTACGCTCTCTGATTTCCCTGCAAAAAATTATTTGAATAAAATACATAGATACATAATGCAGAAATTATTTAAGTTAAATTAATTCATATTAATTCCATTATTTTCGCTGAAGTATTTGTTTAATTATTTTATCATCATTTAATTATTATTTTAAATCGTGCATTATTTTACAGCTTTTAAATCCTCTATGGAACAACAAACCATATTACAACCACAACACTAGTAACCTATGGTCAAACCATAATTTTAAAAATACGAATACATCTGATGCAAATGCAGCAGACAGCTATAACTAATAGTTTGGATCATGAACGAAGGATGAGCAGTGGGTGTATGTTCAGATCTCATTTGCTTCCTGTGGTAGAATGTTAAGTAGGATGCACGTACGATGCAGGGATGATAAATTTCATTGCCTCTAACTTCCCCTATCATATCTTCCCTGCCATTTTTTCACGTTCCAGTATTCTTCTTTCTATCCTGCATTTTTTCCCCTATCTTACAAAAACTACATTGCCTTATCACATTAACATTAATTAGCTATCGATCCATATACACATTAAATGCTGACATTTTATAGTAATTTTAAAATGTTGAAATTTCCTTTCTTTAACAAACTGTCATAGGCGATTATACCAAATTATACAAATGGCAAATGTAAAAATGCACAGAGCAAATCACCTATCTGTACTACTTGTATATCATCATGCTACGCGACAGTGACAATCCATCGATTGAACTCTGTGAAATAAAAAAGAATCAACCAGACCTCTTCCAACCAATGAGTAATTTTTATAGAAAATATAATTATTGAGGTATATTTTAGCTGTTTTTAATTTAAAAAAAAAAAAAAAATTGAGAAATTTCCTAATTTTAAAAATGGGTTTGCGAAATTTTTCGTTATTTGCATGGTTGTGATTTTAGTTTTATTGATTCTTGAAAATCTTCCAAAAAAAATTAGCATTGCAATAAAAATGAACTCTGAACTAAGTTCTTTCCAGTCAGAATGAATTTTGAATAGAAATCTTTCACTTAAATTAAATTTAAGATTAATGTTCTGAATCATAATAAATTCATCTTCAATACGATTATGATTGTGATAGATGAATTTGATGGCATAGCTTCAATTTTAATGGTGATTAAATTTTACCATAGAATCTGTTTGTATTATGTATGTTTGCTGTATACCTTTTTTTGGCACTTGTAGACCTTCAGAATATCTCAAGTCAATTCAACAGTTAACGATGTCATCCTCAAGTGTTTAAATGGAATGAATATGTGATATAAGCTAGAGTTAAAACAAAGGAAAATACACTTACGTGGATGAAATTTTTGTTACAACATTGCAGCACAAGTGAAAGACAAGACCCACTAATTCTTACATAACAATTATGGAATGAAGCTGAGGGAAAATCAACCGCGCATTATCTCCTGTCATCGGTGGCTTGATTGGATAGATAACCATTACAGCGGAGGAATGCCAGAAAAAAAAATCAAACTTATTCTCTCCATGTTTTTCAGAGTTAGCAGAAGAGATTAAGAATCATTCTTCTTTGAATACGCTGTAACTCTAATCTTGTTGACTTAGCTTTGACCCCTCGATGGCTGAAGCACCACTATTTGTTTCTTGTTCTGTACCAGCATGTCATATGTTTATGGATGGTACCAAGGATTATTCGGTATCGATCCCATGCAGTTACTCAATCGTGATTTTAACTTCGACGTAGGCAAACAGACGCATTAAAATACAAATATGATCATTATCCAAACGTTACTTCAACTTTTCCATCGTAACATAAGATGAAAAATTGAGTTTCGTAGCATAATTCTTGAAGTTCAAGAAGGCCCCAACAAGCGCACTCAATAATAATATAAATCAAACATACGTTTCCCGCAATCTAGTCTCGTGGTGTCGAAATGACAAAGAAACAGTTCATAAAAAGTGTAGAACTCAATCAGCAAAGTTCTTAAGGATCATGATTGTTGATGGACATAAACAAGGCAATTTAACGGTTTACTGCACCATTTCCATTACATTTTTCTCCTACTAAAGTCGTTAATACAAAGAAAAAGAAAGAAAAGTTGCTATGATCTGAATATTGCACCAACATAAAAAAAATTCGACACTTCAAGTTAATACCACTCATCAAAGAGATGTTTTATAATAAAAGGCACGGACCAACTCCACATAGATAACAGAATTAATGATGTGAGTTTGAATTATATTTCCTTTTAATCAAAGCCGGAAGATACTGCTACAGGATGTGAAACTTCAGCAAAATAACTCTACATTTTTCACAGCTTTTTTTCTAAAAAAAGACTAATCCGATAAAATGACATTCATTAGACGATTTAAAAGACATTAAAGATGAAGCGTAACAATCTGAATCCTATAATTAGAAGTCAAATTGCCCAATTATTTCGCGGACTCCTCTTCTATAAATTTGATCAAATCAGCACGCTCTTGAGGTTTCTTCAAGCCCGCAAATACCATTTTCGTTCCCGGGATATATTTTTTTGGATCTAATAAATACTCAAATAACGTCTCACGTGTCCAAACCACGCCCTGAAATATATAAAGAGGAGCATAAAATCAAATTTCCTAAAAAGAAGTTTCCTTCCAAATAACTACGGATCAAGTCCATTTATCATTATACAGAAACAGAATAATAAACTGTTTCATCCGAAATATACTCTATTCAATTTTTATTTTCAGTAAATTAGGAATGTCGATGACAGGAAGCTGAAAAACAAATGCAACGTTAGAATCAATTTAAACAATTTGCTATGTGAACTGAAAGGAGGAAAATGAAAATTTTGAGGCTGTCAGTCTTTTTCGAGCAAATATAAAGTTAAATTCATGAATGCGCAAATTGTGCAGTACTATCAACTACAACTGGGATCGGTAAGATGCTAAAAAATAAAAGTAGGGACCCAATTTGGCGCCTCGACAGGAAAACAACCATGACTGAAGTCCCATGTATTCGAAATAGGATAAATGATTCTAACACTTCAACCTTATGTCACATATGACACTTACATAAATAGTTTCTGCTGAATTGTTTTAGCGTGGTTAATTAATATGAAGGACGAGCACAAGCTTAGCAAGATAAATAATAAAAAAGAAAAAACACATATTTTTTCCAAGCAATCAACATGATAATTAGAATATAACCTTATTCTTGTTGGCAGTAGAATATGGATAGCCTTCGATAGTACCAGATTTACGTCCAATCACACCCTTTAATGTTGGACCGTTTTTATTTGCATCCGAATCGATTACATGGCATTGTAGACATCGCATTTTAAACAATTTCTTGCCTCTTTCGTAGTCACCTTCCGGAATTGACATGGCGATATGTAACGTATCCAAGATATTACAAATATATTAAACAGCAACTGGATTCATTACAAATGAGGAAAAAAAACGTATGACGCGTACTTTTGTCGTATATTCCATGATTAATAGTATATTTACCGTCGAAAAAGCATGCTTTTATGACAAAAGTTAACGAATTGTACGGAACAAATTTCAGATTTCCCCTCCTCCTGCCTTTCCACCCAAATATTCGCTTCTAAACAAACGAACGATTTCCATAAAATATCTAAAACTTATTTCTTCCATTCCCAAGCATTATATATATTTAATGCGGCCCATCGAATGATGCCGAAATTGTCTCATAATAAAATTTGCTCTAGATCTAAACTGCATTTGCCGGATTCTACAAATTTGTCCATCAGGATGGGGATGATGGATGAAGTTCTAATGTGATCGAAATCACTGTATTAAATTAAACATTACAAAATGAAAGTGCTTGGAAGAGGGGTTAAAATTTAGCTGTTTCAGTATGACGGAAAATAATTTTATTCTCAACATTGAATCAAATAGCTGAATAAAATGACAATAAAAAATTGACAAATAAATAAATTGTACAATATGACAAGCAAGAACTATCATTCATCGTGGTGATATTCGTTTTCGTGATTGCGAATAATGTTTGGTTCGATGATTGATGCGCATATGTTGCACCAAATCGGCGGTTAATCGAAATATGCTGCCACATACAGCGCAACAGTTTTGATTCGGTACATTAAATGGTGTGAAATTGGGATTCAACATTGTATTCATCAAATAATCTAAATATTAGCAGAATTATTCATTAAATTCTAAATTTTATTTGAAATTTATACTATATTATAACAACGAAAATTAATTACAAATGTTTGCATGAAAACTGAAATTGATTCCATGCTCTATCCTTAAGATAATTAATTGGTAAAGAATTAAATCGAATGAAAAGAAAAGAGACTGAAAGATATAAGAAAAGTACATATGTATAATTAAGCGATCAATCATGCAGTCTTGCTATTGAATGATAATAGTTCAGCGATTATTTTTTAGTATTATTATTATTTATTATTGTTATTATTATGGTTACCATTATTATTATATTGTTATTATTATTGTCATTATTGTTTATTATTATTATTATTATTATTATTATTATTA
>JARVGP010000279.1:0-54749 GCA_029876185.1 Mansonella ozzardi | reverse complement strand
TTTTTTTTTTTTTTTTTTTTTTTAAAAAAAAAAAAAAAAAAAAAAAAAAAAAATTGAATTCATTTATTCTTAAAATTCACAGATTGGCTAAAATGAAATAGAACATTGCGATGAAACAAAAATTTTCTAGGCAGTAGTACCTGGGAATGAAATTGAAGCTGAAAATGCAACAGATATGGTAAATATTGCTTGTTATGATCATGATGGAGCACCTTTTCCAGGTTTCTTATGTCCCTTAATTAAAATTATGGCTCATCAATATGGAAATTGGCGAAGTAAGGTTTGAAATCTTTTCTTTTTTTTTCTTCATAATTTATTAATTTTCACTTAAAAATCATGCTGGATGATTTTTAATATTTTTATTTATTTGCTGCTAAACTGAAATTTTAAATTACTTTAATGGCATATAAACTACTTTTTAGATAAGGGAAAATTTAACGTGTGAAGAGTTGCTAAATTTAAATACTCATCCATGTAATCATAATATCAGTTCTTGTGTTTTATTGGCACTGCCGAACAGTCATTTAATTTTGGGTTGTATGGACGATCATGTTTGTTTACCTTCAAAAAAGTTTTTTTTTTTCAAACTTTTCTACATTTAATATGTTTTTATTTAACAGATTTGGTAATTTTTTTCATTAATTATAATTGTATCTTTTAAAATTATGTTTAATTCCTTAATTTTCAAAATAACGTTTAAAATATTTTTTGCCTCGTTTTACACTGTATTAAAAGAAAGAGTTAAGGACATTGAAGCCATCAAATGTCTTTGATTTCAGACAGGAAAATTTGTCGCACCACAAAAATGGACCGGAAATGATAAAAAATATGCCAATTATTTGCTTGATTTTAGAGGTGACGAATTCAATTTGTTTTCCGTTTCTGAAAAATAATTCAACGATTTTATTTTTAAACTAATATTAATTGATGAAATGAAACAATTTAAATGAGGTAATGAATTTTAAATTAAATTTGAATACTGAAAGCTTTTGATTTTATATCTAATAAACTGTTGGATTGTTCTTTTTTAATTGATTAAATTGGATGATTTAATTTTTTGATATTCAACTACAATTTATTTAGAAGTTTAATAATTAAATAAAAAATGTAACTTTGGAAATCGGCAAGATTTGAAAAATTGCAGCACAAAATTAAGCTTTGACTGTGCCAAAAATTTAATTATACATGCATGTCTTAATTTCGTAGTTTCACAAATAATGAATAATGACATGAAATGATATAAGCTAAGTTTAAGTATATTTGATCTGTTAATTTCAATTTAGAGGAAAAAAATAAACGGTGGAATTCAAAAATTTAGCAAATTATTTTTCACTAATAATTGATTAATGAGCTAGACTGTGCACTTGTAGTTGATAATCCACTACATTTTTCTCAATATTGCAAGAAATATCAAGATGGACGACCGGTATGTCTAAGGAATAATTTATTCTATCGCAATTTTCCCATTCTGCAACAGCTAACATGTTGTTGTAAAGGAGATTTTTGCGCTGATATGCTCTTTGATCAGGTTTCCGTTTTGAAAATTATTGATGAGTCGAGGCTTAGTTACGGTCAATTTCAAAATTGGAAGAAAGTACAGAAAATTTCAAATTTGAATAGACGAAAATCAATAAAATAAAAATGAGATTAAATTGATAAAATTGTCTATAATGAAATTATTGAAAAATGTTTTTTTGTTTATTTTTATTGGTTTTTTTGTCCAAGGAAAAAAATTTTCATGAAGAAAATCGATGTGAATTCAGAATTACATTGTAATTTAAATTCTGTAATCAGTTTCGAATGAGTCATAAAATTTGAAACACATTCAGTAAACAGAAAGCTTCTGCTCACAGTAGATATGATGAAATAATCGAATAACCGGTAAAACTAATATGAAACTAATAAATGCATAATTATTTCAATTCAAAAAAACAAAATTTTAAGAAGCCTAATTTAATTTCCAGTCTGGTTTCAACCCGTTACCGTTTCTACATGTATCTGTTGATCTTAAAAATTTGGAAAGTGGTAATCAATCAATGGAAGCTTTAAATCTTATTAATTAATTTCTTCTCTCACAAAATGTCAGATTCTATTTGTTTTTTTCTCATGAAGAAGACATTATTCAATGATTTTTGTCTTTTAACATTACACCTTTAACGAAAATTTCTGGTATTCGGAATGTGCTGTTGACACTTAGAATTTGGTAATTGATTTTTGTTTGTTTTAAAAAGTTCAGTGGCATTTTCGTGACAAGAAAATTGTGAAATTGCATTATATACAAAAAAGAATTGAATATATTTCTCATATGAAATAATGTAATTATGTTAACACAAGAAACGTGAGTAACATTCTGTAAAATTTTTAAAAAAAGTGAAGATAAAATTTGCATAAAATGTTACATAAACTTTAAATCAAACAAAGTTTTATTTAATGCTTTATAAACATAATGTAAATTTGTTGTCGTTGAATTATATTTAACATTTCTAATTTTATACTTGGCATTTTGAAAAACTCAGGTTTCAAATTATTCCTTTTTTTTTATTGAAATAAATTATTTGGAAACTCTCAATATAGTAAAAAAGAATTGGAATTTCCATGAATAACATTCTTAAAAAAAGAAAAAAAGTTAGTGGAATCAAAACATAAATTTAAAATCACCACGCGAAAAATAACAATAATCTTAATTATGATGATGACGAAAATGATAACTAAATAATAACATATGAATTTGAATTGACTAATATTTAAATTTTAAACGGTAATTTGACAAAGGAAATAATGTTATCAAATATGTGAGTTAAAAAAAAAGATTAGAAATTTAAAACATGCAAATATGAGACAAAATGTCACAAAAAATTGTCGGCTAAACATTATAACAATATAATAATTTCGACAAAATAAAAAGAACTTAACCTGAACATTCATCGTAATATGGCGATAGTGAAAATTTAGTTAAATAATTTTTTTTAAATGAAACAAGCAAACGAAAATCAGAGATAAGAAACACATTAGCCTAATAAACAAAGGTAAAAATTCAATACAAATTTTGAAAAGCTTTATACAATCTTTGCTTAAGACTGGGAATTATCATTGTTATCAATCTAAATGATAAGCGATGCCGAACAATTGAGCCAATAGAATTTTTTGTCTAAATTTAAACACAAACTGCAACAAAATATAACGTTGAATTTAAAAAATGACTGCAAAATTAACACATTAATTAATTGTTTGACTTTCTTTGTCAAACTTTGAAATATTTTTTGCATTTTTGAGATGCAAATAAAAATTATTGCGAAAATCATATTTCAAAAAGCATTGAAAAAAGTACTGGTCACTAGGCAATGTTAATCGAGTTGGTAAAAATTTGCAAAAAGAAACTTCATGGATCGATATTTTTGTCACTGCATAATTTGATTGATCTCGTATATCATTTGCATTAATTGTCTTGTCGTTCTGAAAATTGTGGCACTATTCTTTAGGTTTTTCAAAAGTTGAAAACTAAAAAACAAATTTATTCCTCAAATTAAAGCAGTACTTTTTGAATTTTAAAACCCAAATACAATGCTATAAATTTTTAAAAGTTTTTGCAAATTTACAAGTTTTAGTTTTACTTAATCACAGATTTAATTTATCGTTTCTTTCACAAATATCAAACTTTTAATGCATGCAGTATTTCTAATTAATTTTGAAGAAAAAATCCATTAGTTTATTTTCATCATTAACAATTTTTGGCTTACTAATTTAAAAAAAAGTTTTTAAAATTTTTCAAATATTAAAAATATTTTAAATACTTCTTTTCGAATGAAAAATTGCTAATTTGGAATTTTTTTTTTGCTTTACTGCATTAATTAACAATTATGGAAACTTTTCGTGAAGATTTTGAAATTATGTGAAACCATTTAAGAAAATTAAAATTCAAATTTTTTTTTTGTTTTTCTTAGTTACCGAAAAAGAATTTTTTTTGTCAAAATGAAAGAATAGTGAAATAGATGTGAAGTACGCAGTACAAATAATGCTTTAGCAAAATTAAAATCATAGTTCAAAGATCATTCATTAAAATGATTGACATTTTTTTGCTCTCTTCCTAGAAAGTTTCTTCAATGATTTGCGCATACTAAATGTTTTGGTTTTTTATCATTTAATAACTTTTTTTTTAAATGTTAAATTCTTGGAACAATTCAAAAACTTACAATATTTCAACAATTCGCATTTTTTGGCTTTCCACATAAATTACACGACGTACGACAATTCTCAGCCATAAATTGACTGGAATTTCCGAAGCACTGATTTTCAGTTTCCCATTGCTTACACGAAATATGCCGATTTTCACATTCTTAATTGCATTAATTAATCAACTAATTCTTTACAATTCAAATATTATAATTATTTTCACTTAAATCAGATCGGTTTGCAATTGGTCGAGTGAAAAACTTTTATTTTTTTCGCTTTTAAAGAGTTTGGAATTTGCTGGAAAATTTCCGATACCATTTAAAATATTATAGGAAGGGCGGCATTTGCCACATGCAGCTGCGCAAGTTTTTTCCATTTGCGGCCTATTTATTTGACATGCACCATTTTTGGCCCACTGTTCACAGCATGGCATTCGATTGAAACAATCATTAAATTGTCGGGTAGCGTGTTGCTGGACAATTTCGCCGCGGAGATTTGAGGGCAATTGAATTTGTGGAACGAATGGCTGTAAAGCAATTCATTAGTTTTTTAATCGCTAATGTTTGTCTTTCAGTTGGAAAAAGTTCTTTTTTGTTCAGTTTAAATTTTTTTTAGATAATTTTAATTAATATAAAAATTTTTTTTATTATTAAATTATATAAACAAAAAGTAACTCATTTAAAATATGAAAATTAAATAATTAAATGAAATTTATAAAAACACAAAGGCATTGCAATGAAAAAAATTATTGTAATTTTTCAAAATTTACTTCCTTCGTATTTTCTCCGCCATTCTTTTGTCTCAAAAAAATTTTGCTCTATTAATTGATTGAAATTGATATAAATTTTAGAAATATTACAGCGGATGTAACTCCCGGCATACATCGTCCTGCCACACATATGCCATTGAAACAGACATCGAGCCCTTCGAAACCCGTACAAAGACCACCAAGCTTGACCTTTGATACACAATGCGGTGTAATTCGCGCATCACAGAAGAGATACGGTGATCCACAAGTTGGTACTTCAAAACTACAACCGGGCCTTGGAGCAAATCGATACATTTGCTCCGTGTACAAATTTGATAAACCTGAAGTAAGTTTTTAGAATCCATCATAAGTTGTAATTAACTTAATAAGTTGTAATTTTATCAATACTATCGTTATCAATCATAATATTATAATATTTTTCATTCGCATTATGAATTCTTAATTCTCGTAATCAATAATTTTATTATTATTTTTATAATTTTCGGCAAATGCTAATATTTTTCGCAATTTACCAGTTAGTTATTTTGTAATAATAATATAATTAGATATATAATTAAGATTTTGGAATGAAGAAAAAGGGAAAATGAAAGAAAATTGGCAAGGAAAAAAATATAAGATAAGGTAAAAAGTTATTAACAATTATCACCCTTCACTTATTTTGAAATTTCAGATTTTTCTCATTGAAAATTACATAGCTTTAGAAATTTGAAAGCACAAACTTCATCAAACTTTTTCTTCATCATTTAGCGAGACTATTATCACTCATCCAATGTTAATTATTACTCATTCAATTTTTGCTGAAAATTTTCTATGTCAATCGTTTCGAACTATGACATTTCATTCAAGTATTACAATTGCATTCTTCAGAAAGAAAACCAGAAATTAAAACGAAAGAATGTGAAGAGAGTAAAAAATAGAGAGTGAATTAATTCAAAGGAAATGGAAAACTTGAAAGGAGAGAGGAATTAAAACTACCAATATCCTCCGATTCATCATCAAACAAATTGAAAATTCGTTCAATTAAATCAAATCAAAACTTTATGCAGTTTTGTTAATCAAACATGTTCAATTTGCACTGTTATTTAGCATTACTATTATTTAGCATTATCTAATGAAAAAAAAATTCTTATTCCTTCAAAATGAACATTTCACAAATTCTCGAAAAAAATGCCGTAAGGAAATTTTAGAAGAAACAAAAACGAGAAAAAAGTTGAAATTGTCGAACATACCGTCACGATTCATTAAATTGAACGGTCGCATATTGGCATAGCTGAAGTGTTGTGCATCAGCGCATTGTTCAATATCTTGTGAATATTGCTTAAAATTTTAATAATTTTCAACTAAAAGTAAAAATTTAATTAAACACGATGAAAATATCTTTAGAATTTCAATTATTTCTTTTCGTGTGTTGCACTTGCAATTAAATTCTCTCCGATTTCAAATCTTTGTATTATTCTGGTAATGAAATTCAATTTTGTTCTATTCCCATGTTTTCATTTCTTTCTTAAAAGATTATTTGGACAGAGCAAATACATTTTCTCGTGCCCAGTGTGACTGTTGTCGTTGTCGCCATATTTCCCAGATTAGATCAACGAACGAATGAAGGCCATAAAAGACTGGATCATTCGAGGACTGTTCTGGTGGCTCCATATGTCCACCAATCCAAAGATGAACAAATGAATGCGTATATTCAATGGCCGAAAATGCTGGTGGATATGGACAACCTGAAAGGAGCAATAAAAATGAATCAGACAAAATTTCATTTAATATTTGATTTTTATGCTTAGGATTTCGTTATTTAATAAATTTAATATCAAAAAAACAAACGCAATAATTTAATCTTCTATAAATTTCATTCCAGTAATGTGAAATTAAGAAAAAAGATATAACCAATAAAATACTTGTAAGCTAATTTTTCAGTTAAGTCTTTTGCTAAAAAATTTAAATTTTTTGGCTGTTAAATTAAAGATTCGATAATATTATGATCCCATATTTTGCGAATATCTCATAAAATAATTTAAAATTTTTAAGATTAAAATAGAAATAAAAACGAAATTATTTAAATTTCAGATTCCATTATCATTCATCATCATTGCATTGCGCAACATTAACTAATTAAGAAAAAATATTATTTAGTTTTTGAGTGGAAACTACATACATACCATCCAGTGGTGCTGTATAAGCCATAATTTGTTCAACTGACACTTGTGACATGATCGCCATGATGTCATATTCAGTGAATAATTTTCCTTTCTGACCAAGGTCTCTGAAAAATTTATGAAATTGATCATATATTTGATTGAAATATACTTGATGCAATTCATTCAATTGTTTCGCAAAAAAATTAAACTTTTCAATTTCAACTTTAATTTTTTTTAAATTATATTGACGACGTTCAAAAAAATTCCATTGTTATTGGAAATTTTTAAAAAAGAGGCAATTAATTGAAATTAAATTTAAAAAGGTTAGCTGACAAAATATTATCTATTTATACCGAACAATAGCTGTTCTACCATCGATAGTGCTCCAATAAGCAAACGGTCCGGTAACTACGTTACCAAACTCATCCGTTTCACCAATAAAATATGGACTAAAGAAAATGGAATCTCTCGGATCCGGCAAATAATGATCTATAACAGCATCCCAATATGGTAGTGATACTTTTGGATCAATTAGACGGAGCGCAATTTCAAATCTGAAATTCAAAATTTAATGTCGAAGAATATTTCCGTTCTTCCGTTTTGTTTTGATAATGCTGAAAACAAAATTTTGATCAAAATTATACCGCTTTAAAAATTCACGGTGCCATGGCAAAAAACCGGGTCCTGCATGTGCACCACTACCTTGACCTACCTGCAATATTAGGATTGATTATTTATTCATCTGGATCTAATTATTGAGATCCGTATTGTTAATTAGGTATAAAAATTGAACCTTTAAATCATATTATGATCAATAACAATCAAAACAGGTAATTTGACTTGGACCAAAAAATAATATAATCAACTTTAAAGTATTTAAAAATTTTATTATATTTTTAGTAATACCAAAACTTGAATTTAAAAAAATTTTCAATGTGTGAAATTGACCATTTGATGTTCCAAGCTCATACGATCATATTCACCGCTTTGTTTTAGCATTGTTATTGCATTAAAAAATCTCAAACGTTCATCTTCGGTAAGCATTCGATATTCCTTACGGTATGCCATATTCAGAAGCTGACCATCCGGTAATATACATTGGTTTTGAGGTCCTATTGAGCCCTAAAGGAAAAATTTTTGTTTCATCACATTTTCTTATCAATTATTTCAATTTGACGAAATATACATTAAAGTAAATCTGGATATAAGGTTATTACGAATCATCGCCAAATGATTAAAAATTTTAAGAATGTGAATAAAAAGGTTTAAAACAAATAAAAATATATTAGTAAATGAAGCGAGTTTTAACAGACAATAAATTTTAATGAAATTTAAAAAATAATAAATCATCCAATTGACTAGCCCGAAAGAATGGACATAAGCAGGTGAGGGTCATACAGTCGTATGGATGGCTAGCTACTTGACCTCTTGCATATATATTCAACGGTGCTGGTTGAAGAAATTCAGGTGGTGTTGGCGGAGGACTTTGACTTGTCATCGCTGTCTGACGCCTTGAATTACGCGCTATTTGTTGTAACTGAAATAGGTCTCATCATTAATTTTATTTTCCATTTATCAAAAGATGGACAAATTCAAAAATTTTAATAAAAATTATCGTTTTTTTCCAAGGCATTTAAGCCTCATTTTTATGTTTGGAAAAAATCCGTTCATACTTCAAATTAGTTTGCAAAACAAATAAATTCAAAGAAATGGAATAAACTTTAAAAAATCAAGTAAGAAAAATAGTTAATGACCAGTTTTTAAAAATTTTACTTACTGTAATGCACACATGTCTTGCTTCCGGTGTTGGCGCTTCATCACAATTTTCCATAAATGGAGACTTCTGACCAAATGTTACAGTTAATAAAAATATTTTAAAATAGTAAAATAATTTCATTTGTCCTGAAAGAAAAAAATTTTTTTTTATTTAAATGCATCCATAAATGTATCCGTAAATGTGCATCTGTCTACATGCGTCTGTGTCTGCTTGTAGAATGTTAATTGTTGTTAAACTTGTTCGATAAATAAAAATTGCATTTCATTTTCACATAAAAATTTGTCAAAGCTTCCAAAATATTTTAAAACGCACGAGAAAACACATGCAAAATCAGAAAACCGGAGAGCTTTGTATGATAATTTCGGTTATAAAAGAAAAAAAAATTTTTGGAGAAATAATTTTAATCCAATAAAGTCATTTAACGATTCAAACCATTCTCATTCAATTAAATGAACAAAAAAGAAAGGCTAACTAAAAAAAATTAAAAAGTCATTCAACTATTGGACGAGATGACCTTGCATGCTTTTTCTTCTTTGATCGCCAATTCCTTCAACATTACTAATTCAAGAACATTATTTCCTTAGAAGAGAATTAATATTAGTAAGTTGACTGATCAGAAAAAACTTGATAGCAGTAAACTGAATGATCGGAAGAGAGACTTAATATCAGTAAGAGATCCATCAGAAGAGAGAATTGGTACATTAAGCTGACTGATCAGAGAAATCAGTAAGCTGACTGAGTTGATTGGTTGATAAACACAAATTGAAAAAAGTTATGAGAAAAGTTCTTTACTCTGTTTTTTAGCAAAAAAGTTTTTAAAAAGGATAAAAAGAATTAATTCTGAAATTTTCATTTGCTATCAAAACTCACCAAATAAAACATAAAAAATGAATGCAAACTTTAGTGTAACAAAATTTTGATCTCAAAATTTTAAATGAGTTCAGGATTTCGGAGAGTTTTCATCTTTGCAATATGCATCGATAATTTTGCAAAGAAACCAGCTATTTTAAAAATCAAACGAAAAATAAACAATATAAAATGGTGAAAAAATTAATTTCAGTAATGTAGAAATAGAAATGAAATGAAAATCATAAACCAATTTTAAAAATTTGAAAAGTTTGCAGCTTGAGTCCATATTTGCTTTGGTGAAATTAAAAGTGGAATGTACAAGTTGTTAAACTTTTTAATTTTATTCAATTTTTAATTTTATTCAAGCCGGTTACTTTCATTCCTAACACTTTTTCTTGTCTAATAGGAAACTTCGCGAAGAGAACTTTTAGCTGAACATTCCTTTTAAAACATTTTAGCAACTTTCTACTTTGTACTGATACATCGGTAAAGCATGTTTATTTTGCTTTTTGTTGCCTTTCTATTTCAAATGCATACATTTTGAAGAGTGCATTTTCAGTGTTGTAATTATTATTTTAATTTCAAAACAAAAAAAGACTCTCAAATTTGAATTAATTTTACATTCTAAGAAAAATTCGTCCGCTACCTAAAATTTCATTCACATTTATAATTATTCTAAAAGTAAATTTTTTCGTTATAAATGACAGAATGTTCCGCTTGTTATGCCAAAGCTTACTTCTAAAATATTTTTTCCGGTAAGCATAACGTTAGAAATATAGGCGTTTAGCAGTTTCAACCTTTGAGTTTCAAATAGCATACATCATCGCCACTTGCAACGTATATTACTCTTCTGCAATTGAAAAAATTTTTTATAACCTTTTTTATCTATCTTTGTAAGAGTTAATTTTGTTTTGCTTTTATTCAGTTATCGAGTCGGTTAGTAAACAAATTCCCCTCAGCATAAAGTACGTAATTGATTTCAAATGGATGAAATCACAGGTTTTCCGGGAATCTCCTTATAATTATTTAAGAACGAAAATTTCTGTACAGTGTCTTTTTCCTAAGAATTTTATTCGCGGTTTTTCCCTGTGCAATAAGTATTTCAAAAAAAAAAAATACTTTTGTTAAAGATTACAAGAAATGAAATTTTAAAAAAATTGTTAACGGAAGTGTAAATTCTTAATATTTTTTTTTCTAAAAAATTTCTTTTTTTTTTTCATACCAGAAATCTGAATAGAATCCAATATGGATTAAAACATTGGCTCAAAAAATACAAAAATGTTAAAATTTTATTGCATAATTATAGGAAAATTAAGCACCATTGCATGAGTAAATAATTTTAGTAATGGTAAACAAGAAGATTCTAGCAAGTAGTAAACAAGGTATTAACGCATGAAGTATTTATTTTCTGAATTAGCTGCTATAATACTAAAGTAATAACTCACATCTAATCGGATATGGAATATGTTGTTTAGTCGGTCGCCAAAAGTTAATTTCAGTTATAAACCGGAATTAAGAATTGAATGAATAAAAAACTTTATGAATCATAGCAGCCAAGTAGTGCTAACAAATTCGATTTCTTACGAAAAAACCGGCTTAAAATTGTTGATACCGTTGTATCAATGGGAATGACGAGTTGAGCAAGATGAAGCGCTGAACTTCAAAGTGATCGTTTGCGACAGAAAGCACACTGAAGAGTATGAGTAATAAAAATGTCAACAGACGAGTAACGAATTCAGTAAAGAAATTAAGCAAACAATTACATGAATATTAATTACAAATAAAAAGGAACATAAAAGAAGGTATAAAATATGTTTGGTTCCTGAGAGAAAAATGCAGTGAAAGCAATGAAATTGCTAGTTATGCAATTAAGAATTAAAAGAATTGGAACAAGATTCTTATTAAATCCTACCACTGATTACTGATATTAATATAATAGGAATCTTGCATGTTGATAATTAATTAAAAATGATCTCCTGAATGCAGCGATAAAAATTTTTATGACAGCAAATTGTAAAAATTTAAAAAATTTAGTTGAAAAATATAATAGCAAAAAATGGATGATATAATTCATATTGTGAACTTCTAATATTTATTAGTAACGATCAAATAAAATATTTAAAAAATGGATAAATTTTTTTTTGATAATGAATTTTTGCGCTAACATCAAATTTGAAAAGGTAGCATAATTGAGAAAGAAAAATTATAGCAAATTAATTTTTTAAATGACCTAATTTAAGTGAGCGAAAAAAAAGAAGAGAGAATTGATGAGTGTCAAATAGAATGATAGTATCACATATTTAAGTCAGTGTAGTTTGACTGGTTCAATTAATTAGTTCGTTTCAACAAATAAGAATAATCAATTATAGAAAGTATATAAAATTAAAATTTAATAATGGAAAGAAATTTTTCCCAAGTGTATTCTTGAATTTGATTTAGAATTTCAGTTACAGAATAAGCAAATTTTATTTTGAATAAAAATGAATATGAATCAGCATATCATAAAAATGAATATGAATCAGCATATCAGTTAGGAAGTTTTCTTTTATACAGAATGCTTCCAGAACTGAATTTTTAACTCCGCCTCTAAGCAATTTTTGAAATTGAACTTTGCATGATAATTTTTTTTTTAATAAGTTAAATACTTGTTTTTGCTATTTCAAGAAATGAAAGAGAAAAAAATTTTTTTTTATGGAAGAAAGCAAAAAGAAACTGGAAAAGAATTTATTCATTTAATTTAAGCATTTGATTTTTTCCGTTCCTATTTTCAAAAAATAAATTGAAAATATTTTCTTTTCCCTATACTATTTTATTTCTAATTAGCACCGTTAATTGGCTAATTACTGTCAATTAATGATTACTGACACAATTGTTATAAATGATATCACTTGCTGATAATATAATTCCTTATCACTCATATTTAATAACAACAATGATTATACATTTTATTCTCTCAGCGCATAAATTCATTAAAATAATGTTCCAATCTCTAACAGTTATGTAAAAGCTTAAGATTTATTGAAAAATTTCCAGTTTCAATTAATTTTAAAGAGATAATTTTAAGGACATTAATTATCTGCAACGGTTGCGCAACAATTTCCCATCAATAGAAAAGAAAAATGCTCTTATAATGAAAGTATAAAACAAACCTGTTTATACGAATCAAAAAAAATTTATTTCTTAAAACCTTAAGACGTTAAAATCATCAATCATGAGCAACTATTTCAACTTTTCGCTTTCTTTTCATTAACTCTTTCATTCTACTTGTCGTACGTTTTCATTTCATTTACTTCTTGCACTTCAATTTCATTGGAGAGAAAAACTTTCCTTTTTCGTTTTTATCTTTCGACAATTTTTAATTGTCAGAAGTGGAATTAATTAATTTAGAAAGTGCGTCATTTTTAAAAATGAACTAATTTTAAAAAATCGAGATATATTGCACTATGTAAAAGGTTTTTTCTTTATTAAAACTAGAAATTTTTGTTTAACCGTTTACATACTTAAATTTTTGCGCCCAGTGATATCAATTGACAATTCAATTGTATTTCATACCAAATAAGCTCCAACATTTAAAAAGCATAGAGATTTGATTTTGGATTTTAACTCATCAAGACATTTGCGCACTTTCCAACTCAAAAATTCAACCATGCTTCTGATAATGAACTGATAAATTTGGTGAACTGCGAAAAATTCGAGGACTCTGAGAGTCGGGGTAACTCATATATTAGTTCACAAATATTTTCATGCTTTCAAAAAATTTTTGAAATATTCAATTAATTAATCGCTGTAATTTCTGTTAATCTTACTACATTTTCAAGTATTAAGACGCATAATAAATATAAGCTTCATTTTCAGATATTATGACGCTTCCAGATTTATTCCTCTATTTAAAATTGATTGAAGGTTTTTTATTGTTTAGCAAAATAATCAGTGCTAGAAGTTGCTAGCTTTTTTTAAAATAATTAGCAGCTTTTCAAGCTCGCCGAAATAATTTTATGAATTAATCGCTACCTGTAATATTCATTCCTGCGAAATAAGCTGCTTAAATGTACCCTTTAAAATTGAAACTTTTTTCCCTTAATTCAGTCACTTATTTGTTTGATGCAAAAAAATCGAAATAAAAATTGTCAATTAAATTTTTTTTTATTCGTCTAGAAGCAAACAGAAAAAACGCGTACAAATAACTACTATAAATAAAAAATTTTTCCATTAAATTTAGCAGTAAATAAAATGGCAATCAGCTGGACACCTCAAACAAACCTTTGCAGCAATACTGATTACTGATTCCAGTATTCAAATTTCACTTAAAATTTTATTTTACGATTTATACAAATGAGAAAAGTTCAATAAAGTTACTTACTCAAAAGCAGCAATAAATTTTTTCTTTAACCAAAAAAGAAGCAATAGCAGTTTAGTGGTAGTAAGATACGTAAAATTTTCAGAATTCAACGAGAAGACGGTCAGTGAACGGTGAAAAATCAACGATAAGATCAGAAAAGAAAAAAAATTGTTACCTAAGCAGTATGAACTTATCAATAACACTTAAATAAAATAAATTCGAATAAAATATCACAAATTTCTTTTGCTCATAAATAGAGCCTAGATAAATATGTCAAATTAGTTTCAAATTGATGAATAAATTCAATAGGTAATAAATAGTGACAGGTACCTAGCAAGTATTCAATTACTAATATAAATAATTGATTCCAAATCTAATTTGGATATATAAGAATGATGAAATTCAAAACAAATCCAGCATAAAATAGAAAAACGAAATTGAAACATAAATATCAAAATCATGCAACAATTTGAAGTACAAATAACAGTTCATAATTGATAATCAAACTGGTGACGAAAGCGGATTTTTTTCACTAATGAGTGAATAAAATTTCATTCTAGTACAAATTTTGAGCCAATTTTTAAGTTTTATGAAAGTTCCCCATTGGAAATGTATGCAAATTTCAAATTACTGCATTTCCGCAAGAAAAAATTAAAGTTGCTTTCGATTCAACTTTTATTTTAAAAAAAATTTGTTTTCATATAAACTTTTACAGAGCATAGCTTTCTTCACTGCTAAAAGAAATGAAAATTATTTCGATCAGTGAACTGGCTGCAAAACGTATCACTGAACTGATTAATTAGCACTGAAATATGAGTCAGAAAGTTTGATTTGCAGATGCATCAATCTGCATAAGTCATTTAGAAATAAGTAACACGAATTATAAAGTGAAGAAAGTGAAATATGAAAAAATTATTAAAATTTTAAATTTGTTTTATGAATGCTATAATTACCTTCATCGTTATTATCGTACTTTTCCATTCTAAAATAAATTATCATTATTAGATTATTATTATATTAATATTAGTATCAGTAATGAAAAAAACAATTTGAGAAAAATTGCAGAAATTATTATGAAATTACAGTAATTACTGCAAAAATTTGATGTTGCATAATTTGCATAACTTTGGGATTTTCGATTTATAAATTATGATATTTAGTTAAAAAACTTTAGTTAAAGATTTTTAGCTGAAAACTTATTTAACTTTTAGTTAAAAGTTAAACTAATCATTCCCTCTTTTTTTTTAAAGAAAAAATAATGTTAACCGATTTTCGAATTGAACAGGAAGCATTTTTGGGAATATTACAAAATTGACATGATTGGCGACAGTTTTCCTCCATAAATTGATTCGTTTGACCGTTACATTTACCAGTAATACTCCATTGCCTGCAGGCAATGTGGCGATCAGTACATTCTGAAATACTTTATTTTTTTTTAAACAAATAAGCAGTTTAAAAAAAGTGGAAAAAACACGAATTAAACAATTGTTTATAGTCATTCGATATTAATTGAAATTTCATTATTACTTACCATTGCTACTATCAAACATCGGATTGCAAACATCACATGCAGGTTGACAGTACTGTCGCATATAATTGGAATTTTGTTGGCATTCACCAATCTTAGCCCAAGCTTCACAACATGGATGTCGATTGAAACAATCGATAAACTGCTGTTGAATTTTTGACTGTATAATTTGCGCCTCTTGAACTTTTGAAGAATCTGTTTGTGGTGCAGCTAGCTAAAAAAAAAAGTCAAATATCTTTGTCACTAGATATTTATATTATCTAAGAAAAAACCTCATTTGCACAAAAAGAAAAAAAAAATTCATTAAATATTTGCAATCCTTATTTTTTTGAACAGATTTTATGGCGTGACAATTTCTCCAAAAAAAAAGTTCGTGAATTTTTAGAACTTCAAGTGTTTTTTTTTAAATCACACGATTAAATAAAAAAAATAGGCAAGTTTTATTTTTTTTTGCGACAAATTTAGATACCTTTGGTGTTCGGTCAGGCGCACATCGTCCCCTTTGACAGACACCATTGAAGCAAGCATCAAAACCTTCGAAACCAACACATATACCATTTAATTTAATTTTTGCAACACAATGAGCAAAACCACGAGTATCACAAAAGAGATATGGTGTACCGCATGTTGGCTTTTCCGCGGAACAACCAGGACGTAGTGCATATCGATACATTTGTTCCGTATACATATTTGATAAACCTGAAAATTTTCTTTTCTTTTTTATTTGTCATTTTTTACACGAATAAAATGAATAAATAAATTTACACGAATAAAATGAATAAATAAATTTCGATCTAAACTTCTGGAATTTCAGATGCATAAATTTTGAAAAGATAAAAACTAAAACTTTTAAATTTTTGAAAACTACAAATTTCCAATACATATAAGTTGTTTTGTAAGTTTTTTTTGTCTATTATTATTACAGAATAATATGCAAAACGCAAAGTGATTTATTCGTACTGAAAAATTGAAGCATTTTTGCTGCCTCAAAATTTCCATTCATTTCAAAATCTTTTCAACCACTTATTTTTTGCTTTTCTATTAATTAACTTTCAATTCAAAGGGAACAAAGTGACACTTGTCTTTTTTCTGAAACATTCATCCAAAACTTTCTCTTTCGTCAAGCGATAATCGCCCAAGGCAGTTTCTAGCCCAATTAAAGCATGTTTTGCTGATACCTGCATGGTTTATTCATTCTTTTATTCGACCTTATTGCTTAATAACACTTTTCATTCTCATCAATTATTTGTCAATGTAATTTGAAATTACATTTTAAAACTTGAATGGAGCTATTTTTTAGCAAGAATAAAGTGTCCCTTTCTTTTTAGCAAGCGCTATTTGATTTACTACTGCTATTCAGTTTTCTGCATCAAAACTTCTGCTTGTATTTTTTACAATGTCATAAAATTTTTCAAAATTCATTTTAACAAAAATAAAAATATTATCACTAAAAAGAAGAAAGCAAAACTTGCCTTCACGATTAGTAAGAGTGAAAAATGGTCGCATTAGTGCATAACTAAAATGTTGTGGATCAGCACATGCTGGAATATCTCGAGGATAATCCTAAAAGAACAAGTAAGGTTTTGAAATTGTAAATTTTATTAGACTTCAAAAATGCTTGTCATTGAAAAAAAGGAAATATATATTATTACTGTCTCAAGTATCATCACAAGAGAATTGTAGATCAAATGAAATAATTAGATAATCTCAAATAAAATAACAAAAATTTTTTTATGAAATTAGAAGTTTGATTAAATTTTATGATATTATCATCATATATATTTTATAATATATTTTATCATAGAAATGAAAATGAACCACTTCTCGTGACCACACTGGTTGAATATTTTGTCGCCATAATTCCCAAATGAAATCAACAAATGCATGATGTGAGAAGAATATAGGATCGCTGGTTGATAGCTCCGGTGGTTTCATGTGACCACCAACCCAAAGGTGGACATTAGAATGTGAATACTCCAATGCGCCATAATTGATCGGATATGGACATCATGAAAAATAGAGAAAAAGAAAATTGTTGAAAATCGTCACAAAAAAAAACTATTTGAACAGATCGAGTTTTACCGTTTCTTTTTTTAGATTAAAATTTTACCTGATGTTTTTCCTTTTTTAAATTTATGCCAAAATTTGAGATTAAAAACAAAAAATCAAGTCAATTTGGTAAAATAGATTTGAAAAACAAATTTAAGAAAATTTTTGAACAAAAAAAAATGAAAAAATAAAGCAATGTAAACCTAGCATTGGTGCAGTATACGAGAGGACCCTTTCGATTCTATTTTCTCGCAATACTTGTCCGATACTCCATTCGGTAAAAAGTTGTCCTTCTGCGCCAAAATTTCTGAAAATAGAATTTTTCTTAAATTTTTCTTAAATCTGAAAATTTCTTAAATTTAATTGTTTAATTAAAATATCTAACTGTTAAAAGTATTAATTTTACGATACAAATATTTTATTGAGAGTTAATTAATTAATTTTTTTCATATGCTTGCTTTATTAATTTAATTACTAACCTTAATATAGCATTTCTTCCATCAAGCGTATTCCAATTTGCAAATGGGCCATTGATGACATTACCAAAGGAATCAGTTTCACCCATGAAAATCGGACTGAACAAAATGGAATCACGTGGATTCGGCAGATAGCTATCCAGCACGGAATCCCAATACGGTATGGAAACCGTTGGATCAATAAATCGAAGTGCAATTTCAAATCTGAAAATGGAACTAATTTAACAAATTCGATAACTAATACAGTATCAAAGATTAAAAATAAATGAAATTTCTTGATAATATAAAGTTTGAAAGCTTAATTATGTAAAAAAGTTTTTTGAGTCAATTTTCTTAATTTTCGAAATTTTTTATTATTTTATTGTCAAAGGAAACTAGCGTTAAGCGGTTCTCAAAAAAATCTTTAGAAAAATTTTTGTTCTCAGAAAAAAGTGCAACATCAAAATTTGTGTCAATTAATATTTTTAGTAAAAGCCAAGTTAGTTAAGTAAGATTCCTTTTAAGATATTCACGATGCCACGGTAGAAAGGCGGGTCCGGAATGTGCGCCACCACTTGTTCCAACCTTAAAAACAACGCACCACTGACATTTTTATCCATGTAAAATTTTGAAAATTGATTAGAAATTCATCGGTATTACTTGTTTCTCTAGCAGACGATAATTGATTTTTTGATATTTTTTTGCTAAATCAAAATTTAAACCGATCATTTCTTTCTGCTCGCTAAGATTACTTCTATTTCAATATTTCTCAAGCTCTAGATTGAACCTTAAGCTAAAGATTCAATCTCATGAAAAAATGCAGCGAACCGATTGATGCTGCTGGCCAATCCGATCATATTCGCCGCTTCGTTTCAAGATGTTGAGAGCATTGTGATACCGTAATCGCTCGTCTTCCGTAAGCATCCGATATTCCTTACGGTATGCCATTGTTAGAATTCGATTATTGCGTAGTATACATTGATTTTGTGGATCGATATTACCCTTTTAGAAAGAAAATTTCATTTAGAAGTTCCATTTAAATTCAACAAATAACTGAAATGATAATACTGGCAACTTAAAACTGGTAAATTTAAACTGATAAAGAAATTGCAGTAGTTAACAAGAATGAAATTTACCCAGAAAAAAGGACAGAGACAGGTAAGTGTCATGCAATCATATGGATTGCTTGCAACTTGTCCTCTCGAGTCCGGCTTTACTTTACTGGGCCTTAAATGTTCTGGAACACCCGGTGGATGAATTATGACTTGGGCTTGTTCCTCGAAATTTCTTCTTGAATTGTTTGCAACTCTTTGCAGCTGAAAAAAACTAGTGGAAGAAATTTTTTTTTAAATCTTTAAAGAATCATTTCAAAGCGAAAATTTTAGCCTGAATTTTGAAATATATGACCTAAAAAAAACAAAGTTGTCAGGATAACTTACATTTAAACATGTTGTGCGAATTGCAAGTGTTGGTGCCTGATCACAGTTTTCAAGGAAGCGATTTGATGCTTGGCCAAAAATACACTTGGCGATGAATGTTAAAGAAATGAGTAAGAATAGAAACAACATTTTAAACTAAAATTTAAAATTTGAAATCTGTTGTATTTTTTAGTGGTATTTTATTTTAGTAACAGCGAGCGAATAGCTGAATAGTATGGAAATTACCATTTGATTTCTAGTTAACTGCTTTCGGAATCTGGTTTCTCATTAAGTTGCCGAAGTTTTCCCTTTTTTTTTCTTTCTCTTATTTGATTCAAAAATTTTTCAATTATTTGTTATCTTTTTTCTTTTTTTAAAGCTAAATTAATCATTTAAAAAAGTAATTTGTTAGCTCAATTTGCTGTCACTTCCAAATGATTAATTACTTCGGGAAAAATGCCTAAAAAAATTAATGCAAATAATTTTAGCCCGAGGAATTTGACCAAAAAAGATATTGAAAAGTTCTTAGGCGTTTCTTCGAGAATTTTTGTAATGATAACGAAATTGAAGCAGAAAAAATGGAGAGAAAGTTCCCATTCGATTTTTATTACATTTACAATAAACAAACAGTATTCCTCTTTCTTTGAAAAAACAAAAGTAAAACAATTTTCTTGGCCGAATTTACAAACCAAGCAATTTAAACTTTTAAAAACAATTCAAGGACTCATCGCAAAATAATGATGAGTTGCTCTCAAAAAGCAAAAAATTTTTAATTGAGCAATTGCAATTGGACAAGAAATGTGAAACGTTCCAATATTCTAAACTGTTGCAACTTATTAAACATGCCAGTCGTCGATTGATAATTTCATTAACTACTAACTGTTATCATGAATAATTATTTTAAATATTTTATAGATATACAGTGAGGTTATTTCTTTTTCAACGATTTCTTTGAACACTTTGAGATTTGTAAAACCGAAAAAACTGCTATTAATTTGATAGTCATTTATTTGCAAATTTGGGCTCTAAAAAAAAACAAATTTCAACTTATAATAAATTAGCACAATCTTCGCTTTTCGTTCTCTTTATTTTAACAGAACCAAAAGTTTTTTGGTTCTGTTAGAGGCAATATAATAATATAGCTGATGAATTGAACTAAATTACCGAAAAATTTTCCTAACAAAATTGTTAAGAATCAAAAATTCATCACCAAATCATCAGAAAATTGAAAAGCTGTTATTAAATAACTAGATTTTGATTCAGCATCTAATCCGACTTTAATAAAAGTTTATTACTAAATAATCAAAAAATTAAAAAGCTTTTATCAAATAATTAGTCTTTGATTTACCAAATAATCCGAGTTTGATGAAAGTTTATTACCAAATAATCAGAAAATTGAAAAGCTGTCATCAAATAATCCGACTTTGATAAAAGTTTATTACCAAACAATCAGATAATTGAAAAGCTGTCATCAAATAACCCGACTTTGATAAAAGTTTATCACTAGGTAACCGTACCATTAATGTTAGCATGCCGCTGCTAAAAGGTAAAGCAAGCAGAATCTTTGAATGTTTTTCAAGTTTCTTTTCATATATATATATATATGTATATTTCATCCATATATTTTATGTATGTGTACATGTGCATTTCTGTCAGTGTCTGTCTGTGTGTTAATTCATATTTAAAATTTATTAAAGTTTTCAGAGACCGGAAAGAATCTAGTTCTTCCTGACTTCATTGAAACAATGATGAATTTTATTAGAATACACGTTGAAACATACTTCGAAAAAAATTGTTTTTTTCTGCCATTTCAAAAAAAAACGAAGAAAAAGAATGAGAGAGAGAGAAAGAGAGAGAGGGAAGGAAAGTTGAAAAGGAAGTATTCATTAGAAAAACGGCAATCAAACGTAACAATATTTTATGACAAAGAACAGTACAGTTTAAAGTTGTTGAAAAAAATTTATCTCTAAAGTTTGCCACAAAAAGATTGTAAAAGATGGAAAGGAATTTTCACATCTCAATTTCAGCTTTTTGAAAAAAAAACTTTATGTTTGCATGCTTAATATTGTTGTTATGTTTGCTTGCCGTTTTTGCGGTAAACATTTTTAAGGTATTCCTATCTTTGCAATAAATATTTGAACTTTAAACAAATTTGTTCAAAATTTTAATAACACTGAGAAAGTTAGGTAATTTGAAATTTTGCAGAGACAATCTTGTTTTTCAATTGGAATTTGCTCTTCATAATCTACATGTCAATTAATTTTATTCAGATTACTATTCAAAAATTTTACTTTTACTTGCAAATTCGTTGTTCTCATTATTTGACATTAAAAATCTCATGATCTTTTCCTTTCCCATTTCTCTACCCATGTCGGTTGAATTTGCAAATTTATTTCAATACTTCAAAAAAATTTTTGATTTTCAATTAAACTATTGTATTTGCTGTTACTAGATGGAAATTTTAAATAAAGTAAATATAACGAAAATGTCGTTATAAAATTTTCATTTTATATCATTGACTTCATAAATTTTCAGTTCCATTTTGAAATTAAAATTAAAAAAGTTAAAACTATGAAACTGATGTGAACAAACAGGAATGGAATTTAAGCACAGTAGATTAATTCGAGCAGTTCCCAAATTCAAATTCAGTTTCTGTTTTTTATTTTAAGTTCCAGATTAAACGGAAACAATTAATTGACATCTTGATTTAACGGAAAAAAATTTTTTCATTTAATTTTAATTTTTATTTTCTTGAAATATTTCGAAAAAAAATTTGATTTTTGATTGAATTATCATAAGCAGTACAGAATTTTTCAATTCATAAAAAAAACATTTTTTTAAAATTTTTATTTTTTATCAAAGTTTTATTTTTTTGAAGAAATATTTTTTTTGTTTTTGTTTAATTAAAATGTAATTTTTGCTTCTTTCAAATACAAATATTACTTCAATTTCAAATGTTGCCTTTAGATAGATATGTCCTATCGAAATTAAGCTTATTGATAGACTAAATTGTGGCAAGTGTTACTTTATGACTGCATCATTCATTTTGGGTTATTTCGAGCTTTTTTCTTTGTTATAAAAATAGCTGAAAGCAAATTAAACTTTCTTTTACGGTTGCTTAAGGAAACGAATAAATTTATGTTCACAGAAAAGCCGGAATTAAAAATCCGATTTTTTTTTTTTGAAAAAGAATTGTTTAGCAGGTTATTGTCATCAAAAATTGATTTGGATATAATTTTTTTGAATATTACTTTTTTTCTGAGAATTTTTTACAAATCTTCCATATTACATATTGCTGTGAAAATGACTGATTATTTTTTATCTATCTGTAATTTTTATTAATAACTTATTGGACGATTAGCAAAAATTAATTACTATGTTATGATTTTAATTAAATCATCGCTAAATAAATTTTTTCCATTTCGTTTCATTTATCTTTTTTTTTCACAAATATTCTTGGTATCCAACAAACTTGTTCCTTTCATCTTTTGCAATTATTCAATTAAAAAGAAAAAAATTTTGATAATGAAACGTTTCAATGAACAGTGGAAATGTTCATTGCCACTTTCTTTGCTTCCCTGCTTTCATTCAACAAATTGATCAACAATTTCCTTAATTACTTAACAGGCAAATAATTTCAGCTCTAAAGAACCGCTAAATGAAAGTTTTGAGAAAACCTTTTTGTGATAAGCCTTTTCTTAATGAGTTGCAACTTTCAGTTGGAACCAAAACAATAATTTCTATTTGCATCACTTTTCATTTCGAGTTTAATTCTTCTTTTTTTGCTTAAATGAAAAAAAAATTAACAGGAAAATTTGATGATTAATTTTGAACTAATCAAAACTAGCATGGCGTAGGGAAAAAAATTGTTGATAAATATAAAATGCAGTATTATCAAGCTAAGAGTAAAGTGATTAAACAATTATTTTCTCGTACGTTAATTTCATTGTTCAGCAACTTACTATTTTTCAAAATTTTCATTTACTTTCACTCTTAATGAGTTAGTTTGCATTTCTACTTGTTTGTTTTCTATCTCTTGCTCCCTCTCTCATATCTCTCTCTTATTTTTGTTATGTAATAATTAAAAATAATGCAACTTCGAAAGATTTTTATTAAAAGTATTATTTCTTCTGCCAAAAATTCGATTTCTTTCGTATTTCGATTTTCATTTCGTATTTTCTCCCTTTACCTTTCTCTCTCTCCCTCTCACTCTGTCTCCTTCCCTTCCTCCAAGAAATACTTAGTCAGCTGATGTTTTAATTTTCTCATCTCTTATCAGTTTAATATTTTTATTTTTTCCAAATTTTACTTAATTCAAGTGTTTTTCAAATTAATTTCAAATGCCATCATTATAACATCTATTTTACAATTTCATTTTTAAATTTCTGAATGATAAATTGATTAATTAGGCAAATACTATTTCCTCATTAAATTATTTAATCGATTAATCGTTGAAAAATTTCAAACAATTTTTTTCTACAAAAATCTTTGAACAATTTTTAAAAAAAATTTTCCTTAAAACTGATGCCATCATCAAATATTTAATAATTTAACCATGCTTTCAACTAATTTGCACTACAACTTCTCACATTCATTAATGTTTTTTCACATCACTTATGCATTAATTGCTACTTATCGTTTTAATGCTTCTCGCTAATAATTTTAAGCATTTCTAAATTTCAAAAGCAAGTAGAATTGCAATGTTGAATGAATAAGCATTGGAAAACTGGTATTAGGAAAACATTTCAACCACTGAATATTACTATTATTTGAATTGCCGTTCCAGTTTTCTAGCTTATTACATAATGAAAGTGAAATTTTAATTATTACTGCTTTTCCAGTTTATTACATAGTGAAATTAAAATTTTAATTATTATTGCCCTTCTAATTTATTACATAGTGAAAGTGAAATTTTAATTATTACTGCTTTTCCAGTTTATTACATAGTGAAATTAAAATTTTAATTATTATTGCTCTTCTAGTTTATTACATAGTGAAAGTGAAATTTTAACTATTACTACCTTTCCAGTTTATTACATAGTGAAATGAAATTTTATTTTGGTTCCAAATGGAAAGTGAAACTTTGACATATATTAGCTTTCTTTCTTTCATGACACAAAACGAAATAATTTAAAACTATTTACAAATCAAAAAAGTTTTTTTTAAAAAATGAAGATGGAAAATAGTCACAACAATTTTTTTAATCTAATTTCTTTTTCTTAGCAAATGAAAGATGAAATGTAATTTGTTCAGACTGTCTTATTTTCAATTCACAATGAGCTATTTTCCGGAAAATATTTCAAAGTAATAATATAAATCTCAAACAGTTCATCCGTAAAACTGTTGAGGAACTCAACGGATAAGTTAGAGCCTGCATTGAATATTTCATTGAAATCTGTCAACTGCAAAGATCTGTAATTCTTGATAACGATAACCTAATGAATACATATCATTTTTTTTAAGTATCGCAATTACTAAATGATGCAAAATGATACATATCAGTTACAAACCATGATCCATTTTTGAGAACTGATGTGCAGGTATTACAGATCAAAATTTTATCCCTCACAAATATTTAAAAACTAACACAAAATTTGCAATTCGAATAACTTCAATAATTGCGAATTTCTAATTTACTTTCTAAAATTTGATAGTTATACTGTCTATATCTTTTGTTCCTTTCCTTGCAACTTCAAAATGTGCATTAAATTGCAATTTGAAAAGCTGCACAATTATTTACCAGCTGATAAAATCCGCATGGCATTTACTGACAACGATGAAATTTTTATTTCATTTCTCATAATTTTTTGATTGTTTCTAATCTAATTAAGACTTTCATTATAGTATAAGAACATCATTTCAATACCAGTTTTAAACCCAAAAGGATCACAAAATCAGCTCTCAGATCGATAAAATATATCTCTGTTTATTTACAATATAAATATCCAATTAGTAAAATGAAATGATTATAATCTTTCATTGAAAAATGTTTTCAGCACGATACTGCTTAACTGTTAATAAATGAAATGACTTGATTAGACTCTATTTAGTGAACAAATGAATATCTGCTCTAAAATTTTGCATATACACAATGCCGTAAGGCAAAAATATGATATATATGAGTAAACAAATTGCGCAGTAATGTCGAAAATAGTTACTTCTATCTCAAACATATTGATGTATACCAAATGAAAAGAGGGATCAAAGGTTGCCATATTCGTCTAGATTTAGTTCCATATCTTACTACTACCATTAATATTAATTCAACGCTATCAAAAACAATAAGTGCGAAAATTACATGACTTTACTAATGAAGGAAATAAAGCGCAAAATTAATAAAATTTAGAAAATAGAAATTATTTATATATATATATATATATCATAAATAACCCACCTGCAACTAAAGTCCTCGAAAAACATATTTATATATATGCATTAAATTCTATAATGTAATAAAAAAGCGAGCAACAAAATTCATCATAAATGTAATAAAGAGTTAAAAATTACAGCATATTTATGAGTAACGCATTATTGATTTTTTTCCAGCAAATAACCGATAATTAATTCTGTTACAATATAATACTGCAGATGCACAACAATCTGAAAATCCTACCACTACAAAAGAATACTACGATCCTAATGCCCAGGATTCCTGCTCGCTGACACCGAAGAATAGATGAAATACTTTCTAACCAACCAAATTATGGCAAAAAGTCAAACTGACAAGATTAAATAATGCAAACGAAGTTACAAGAGCAGATATAAAGTAAAATGCTTGAAAATGATTGCCAAATGGAATAAATAAGAAAACTATTTGAAAAGTCTAAGCTAGATAATAATAAAACAAGTAAATGAAAACCTTATTTCCTCACTTCTTGGTAACAGTATGCAAAATACCACGCCAAGTAAGGATTTATACAAAAGCACTATAGGTTCTAACATGTCACTGACATACTTTCAGAAACATCTTAAGAGTCTCCCACTGCTATAACCCTTACGCGTTTCAACATTTTCATTGTTACAAAAAATGAAACGGAAAGTGATGCCAAACAGAAAAGTGATACCACAAAATTCAGACGTTCCTTCATGTTTGCAATATACACTTCACTGAAATGTGCAAAAACAATTTTAAAAAAATTACAAGTTCTTGAACTCAAACATCTATACAAAAATAAAAGAACTAAAAATCAGTTAGATTAATCGACATAATAAAATTCATAAATATCTTCACTTGTTCAAAAGAACATAGCGAAACTGCACATAATTACTACTGTTATTTTTGAAAACTTTCATATTAGTCTTATTTGGTTCTCTCTCATTTTTCCTCTTAACCTTCTTAAGCCATATTTTCCCTTCCATGAAAATTTTAATGAAAATAAAAAAAAACTTTTTGTTACCTGATACGTTCCGGAATATCCGATTCATTTTTGTACATCCGAGTTAGAACAAGAAGTTTTTTCTGTTGCGAAGAAGGAGTAATGAATCGATCTGTAAATCATATAAACAGGTTACTTTCAAACTTAACGATAAAGAATACCAAAGGATACTGAACAGATAAGAAAGAAAAAAAATGAGAAACGTAAAAAAAATAGATAAAAATTGTTTGTATGAACCAAACAATCTCAATACAGGTGATAAAACTGTTCTCCGGATTATTAAGATGACAGATATCCACAAAGTTATTAAATCTTACCTGCCTCATGTAAAAATATTGTCTAACAAAATGATCATTTCTTCAAATAGCTAAAAAAATACCTGGAAAAACGTTTAGTTTGTAGCCTTTCGGACGGTCAGCTCGATGTGCCAGAAAATCCGACGCCAACGCATATTTTTCAGGATTATTCGCCTTAATAGTTGTTATCAATTGATATTTCGAATTTCAATTTTTTTTTTTAAACTTTATAATATTTCGAAATTCTGCAGTCGGAAAAATGAAATAAAAAAACAGAAGCAGTGTTTTACTAATCGAAGTGCCAGAGAAGCCATATATAAGCGCCATAACTGGAACTTCGAAAAATCGAAATCGTAATTACTTCAACTGGTAGGTCAATACGAATTAGACATTACCTATCCAAATATGGTTAGGACTAAATTAAAGATAAGTGCTGTTACAAATGAATAAACAAACCTTCATCATGGTCTTTTTCACTTCAAATAAGTGTCTCTGTGAATAAATACGACCTGGTGCGGGTGTGGCCGACGATCCATAACGTATACCAAAGTAACATGGTAAAGATGGAAGATGTTTTGGAAAATGGATGCAAGGCAACATAATCTGAAAGGCAGTAGTTAATACCATGAATTATTCTACCATTCAAAATACAATAAATCGTAATTCCTGTAAAGCCAGAAGCCAACAGCTTTTTAGCATGCATAAATCATTAAACATCAGTTTCGCTGTTATTAGCTAATTCTAAATATGCTTATCTGATTAGTCATAAAACGGTAACGTTTTATTTTTAAAGTATAGCAAGAAACAATTAGATCACATAGGTGACAGAAACATTACGCTAACGGGATCGAAATTAGTTTCATTTCCTATCCCAACGACCATAGAGTAATCCCGTCTACCATACCAACAATTTAAATTCGCAGATTTCTTTTGACATGAGAATGAAATGTAGTTTTCGAGAGAAATAGTAAACATTATCTGAGAATTACATGTTGGATATCTTAGAAAATGCATTGAGATTTTTCAAGAAATACAAAAAAGATCTTCGAAAATTTTAAATCCCGAAGCTTCATGCTGGATACACATAAAAATTCTCCAGAATTTCCCCTGGAGAATCAATTATCTCAGATATTATCTCATACTTTACCTTTCCCACCTTTGTTATTCATTTTTGCATAAACTTATAAATCTCACTACTATGCCCACAAGCGTCTTGCAATTGGATAATTTGCCTTTTTTAATTAATCAATCAAAAGATTAAACGAACAAAAATCAAAGGTAGACTTGAGGCGCAGAAAAGACGAGGAATCGACACGAGATCAAGCTTAACGTGGAACGATGGAAACTTTATGGCCGTTTATGATGTATCCGATGAAAACTGTTGTCTCAAGGTAATTAATTTGGTAGGCATTATTTGTCCTTAAAATTGTGCAATACGTTCGTTCATCTGTTCTATTTTTCCCCTTTATTATTATTTATTCATTCTCTTATTTTGCAAAATCAGTATTCAGAATTTGACCACCCAATTTGACTTAAATTCATTTCAAAAAACAATAACTTGATTGTTGTAAAATTTCTCTTTTAGTTATCTAATATTATAGTGAACATATAATAATGTGATAAAAAATAAAGAGATTCGCGAATAATCTTATATTGTGGGAAAACTGGCAGAACTAATTAGCACTTTTAAAATAATTGACAATTTTGAAATTTTTTTCTCATTTTTTTAAATTTTATTTTTCTTGATGCTAAAATATGTAGACATTTGCAGCATTCCCATAATTTTGTGGAATATTTTTAGTCTGTTATGTTTCAGTGAAATTTAATTCAGCTATTCATGAAAAATAAATAATTGCGCGATTTCCAGGAATCTGATAATATTTTTTAGATTATTATAGTACTTATAAAAATTCTATGGACGATTTGTTAATCGATTGATTTTAATTTTGGAAACTTTTAATAATCGATGACTGGAAAAACTTACTAATCCTTCAACTTTTTCTTCCATTGTATAAGCTATTTGCAGAAATATTCTTCCATATAATCACTATATTCCGTTCATTCCCTCCTCCATAGATTTCCTGATGACATTCCGAATGTTCGATACACTTTATTTTCACGGTATTCTCTTGATACTGCAACTTGTTTTTTCTATTTTCCCGTAAAATATAATAAAATTGATACTGTAAATGCTGTTGACTTGATTAAAACAATCAAAGTTAAATTGATTTTTCTTTGTTCTTTCAACATATTATATTAAATAGTGATTTGTTAATGAATTTTACGAATATATAAGTAAAATTTTGGAAGAGTACTGAAGATTGTTCTTCCTCACAAATCAAAAGTCTTGACTATTCTTTATGTAAGAGACATATTTCAATTCATTTATAAATTTACTATAGCAACTATTTTTGGGGATACCTATGTCAAGTTCCAACAGTAATCATCTTTGGAAGAACAACCATCCATGCATTTTTGCAATCATCCATTACATATTTCCAGGCAGGCTGTATTACATTCCGCATGCTCTGCCTTGCATTTATAAATTACAACTTTTTTAAAATGTTAAAGTTCAAATTTTCAATCTGAAATTTTCCGAAAATTAACCCACAAAATACAAAACATTTCAGAAATTTAGAATAAATTTAATTTTATACTTTCGAATTATACTTCCTTCGCACTTTTATTTTTATTATATCTAAATATGAGAAAAGTTGGTAATTTCGGTCTCCAAATCGCTTAAAAAAACAATAAAAGTTTGCATTGGTAGTCGATTGTTAGTCGCATTCATTTGTTTTCTTTTTAAATACGCACCAGTGCTGGTCATTGGTCATTTAAGGTCATCAACTGATATCATCAACAATCTTATCTATTGATTTGCACTGTATGTTTAGTATCGTAAGAGTGATGATCGATCGAATTTTAGCATTTGTTGTAATTTTGCATTTTCATATTTTTCGACCAAGCTCAAGCAGCAAAACTTTTATCCGTCAGAATTGATGAATCAGGAATCACTGGTAATTTCGCCATCCAAACGTAAACCACTTTGTGCTAACATAAAGCGATTCATTTATTTTAAGTCACTTCAAATGAACTTAAATTGCGGTTCTTACAGAAATGGGACGTGAAATATGGTTTGCAATCGATATACTTGTTCGCGGTGCATCTACTCTGTTCATTCGAAAGTGTCGGTGGTTCATCGGAAGTTATGTTTTTTCTTACTGTCAGCGTCTTATCATTCCAACAACCAACGTACTATCATTCTTATCACCAGCGTTTTATCATTCCAGCTATCACTGTTCTACTATTCTTTTTATCAGTGTTTTATCATTCCAACTTCTTCACTTATTAACACTCTGATTTTTTAATCCATGCATATAACCGGAATTTTATCTTCTTCCGTTCTGCCGTGTTAGTGATAAGTTTGATAAGTTAGTTTTTGAAGTGGGTGACATGCAGAGAGATGGTAGCAATTAGAGAATAATTGGTTGATTAATCGATTTCTTTATTCATTTAGCGAAATATATTGCTATTTGAAGCGCAAATGCATCCATCGATTTCTGTCACATTCAAGTTGTTTAACTCAGTCTGATTTCAAATTGTATGATCAGTGTCTTATGATGGAATAGTTATATGATTGGCGAGTTTTCTCCAAAGACGAAATGATGAATGATTCGAGCAGAAACAATGAAGGAATAGAAAACTAATAGAAGAGTATCCGATTTGTTTTCAGAAACGATAGTTTTAAGAAATAGAAACGATAGTATCGCATATCCATCGTTTCTTGTTGGTTTTGACTGTTATTGCTGATAAAAGAAGACATATGTCACTATTAATGATTAATGTAATATCTATTAGTTGTCAACCCATCTGCTCAATTAATTACTAGACAGTTATTTTTCAATTCTCTCTTTAGTAATAACATAGTTGAGTTCATGCTGATTGAACGGTAATATTTTTTTCAAAAACTCAAATTTACTTATTCACGCAGTCAAAGTATTGTCATTTGTCAACATCTGAGCTGCTTGCAACTTGCTAAGAATTTATATTGCATTTAGGGTGGAATTTCAGAATTCAGAATTATTTCGAAGTTTATTTTACTTACATTTTCTGATGCAGATACAAAAAATAATTACTTGAAGAAAGTTGAATCATACAAAAGCATTTTAAAAAGTTATTTTATAGATGAAAGTTGAATCATACAAAAGCATTTGGAAAAGTTGTTTTACAGGTACTGAATGGATGGAGCCTTCGAAAGGTATACAATATACGAATAAATTTTTCTGGCATGAACGTAGCATCGATCTGATTGGAAATGGAGGCTTTGGAAGGGTAAGTGATGAAATTGAAATTTTTGAAATTAGAAATACAGAATTCAATATTTGGATGTTAGATATGCTTTATATGCAAAATTATACTATGCGACGAACGTTATTGTTGAATTTATCTTTTAAAATGATTTCGAAATGGATGAGATGACACAATACTACCGAAGAATATTCCTGTAATGTTTATCATTTCGATTTAGTTTAGTGAGTTTGAAAATGCTTATGGTATTTCTTTTATTTTTCGATATAATAATTAATACCTTTAATTGATAGGTTCACAAAGGTCGAAACCAGGAAACAGGTGAATTTGTGGCAATCAAAATCAATAGTAAATTCAACAGTAAGCAGCATGCTCGTGAAATCGAAATTTTGCAACAAATAGATTCTCCATATATTGTCAGATTTATTGCTTGTGATACGCTTAATCAGACGGTACGTTATCATTCTCACTAAACTAATTTTAAATCAAAATCAGAATTAGAGTGCATATGAAATACTTATTTGAGCAGATTTTTAAGCGGACTTTTTTATTTTGTTTGTTTGCTTAGCAGAAAAAAAAGAAAATCACACTTTAACATTTTTAATATGTTTAGATTTTTTTATTTCTCTATTCCTAGTGGATTCAAAATAGTATGAAAATTTCATCATATTAGAAATTTTTTAGGACACTAATGAAGCTCAACAAATGGTGCTAATAATGGAATTGGCTGATGGTAGTGTACGAGATGAATTAAGGAAATTGGAAAATATGTTTGGCTTATCGTATCAAATTCTATTGCAGCTAATTGATAATCTTGGTATCTTTCAATCCCTTCTTCATTTTTCTATTGTACATTCTTGCTTTTTATTCCGTTTCATACTACATCAAATTGTTTCACTGCCATTAAAATCATTTAAAATTTGCGTTTATTTTGATTCACTTTATTGTTCCGTCTTACAGCTATGTTCTTTTCGCTAATTTTCTTTTAGTTTTTCGTGCTTAATATTTTCTTTTGCTTAGCACCACTTCATGCATAATTTCATCAAGCATGCTGATAGTAATATAAGATGTAACATGCTTGTATTCTAATATAAGCGTACATATAGTCCTTCCATTTACTGAAGCTAAACGTGAATTTTTTTCTTTTCAGAACAGAAGATGTAACATGCTTTTTCAGAAAAAGGATTATCGTATTTGAATGACAGAAAGATTGCACATCGAGATGTAAAACCTGAAAATTTATTAATCTTCCGTAAATCTGGAAGGTAGATTCTTCACTCAAAAAATCTCTAAAAATGTTTTTTTTTTTTTTTTTTTTTTTTTAAGTTTTGCAATTCTCAGGACCTTGAACACTTATCCATATTTTGGCATAAAATTTTTCTGTTTTTTTCTTGTTAGGACGATCTTCAAATTATGTGATTTTGGTGGTTCACGATTTCTTAGCGATAACTTGGAGCCTTTGCATTCCATTTGTGGTACGCCAGGTTATCTTGTGAGTTACTATCACTTATTCTTTCTTCTTTTCATATATTGCGTAAAATGATTTTTGAATACTGCGATATAAAGTACTCATTCACTTGCTGCTTGACAAAGATTCAATAAAATCTAATAATTGCATATTGAAACATTGTTTGAATTGTCACCTTCAATGCTACATAAATTAGGGTTAAATATTATTGCCTAATTTTATTTGAATGTGCTTTGTTTTATAGAATGAATGTTCGACAGCTAATTTTGTGCGGGAAACGTCAGATTTATCATATACAAAAGATGAATGTGACCTTTGGTCAGTAGGTTGTACGTTATTCGAATGTGCAACCGGAATTTTACCTTTTGTGCCAGCAGAAGGTAAACTTGAATTAAATTGTATAATAGAATGAAGCTGTAAAACTATATACTCGAGGTCAATATTTACCATTTTAAATTAGAATTGTAAATGATTTTTTTCGTTAAGTTTCTTTTTTAAGCTATTTGACACTTATTTTGGCCGTAAGATTGCAGTGAAGTATATTTCCTAATCAAAGTGTTTTGACTTTGTTCAGTGGTAAGATTTTTTTCAGAGATAAAATTTCATCATTTTTTTCTTCTGATTATCTTTTAGGAACAGCAAACATGCGTGGGATGTATGATATGATGGTCAGTCGACCATCAGATGCTATATTTGGTAGAGCAGGTGAAACCGGTCAATTTCAGTGGCAGAAAGATTTTCCGAAAGGACGTTGTTTATATCCCAAGTGAGCCTATCTTTTATCTATGTATCTTTTGCATAGGATAATTGTTCTTTTATTGTCGGAAAAGTAAATTACAAAACTGTTAGAAGCAATTTACTGATCAATTGAGAAAATGCAGCCCAAATTTACTTGAAAACTGACAAATACGCGGAGCTATTTTGAATTGCAAGATGATATTTGCATGCAAATATACAGTTTTTTTCCGATATGAGAATAGCAGTTATTGAGATGAAGTGAACAGCTATGTTTTCCAGGAGTTTTCGTCGGATTCTCGGTGAATTTATTCGGCATCTTTTTGATAAGGATCAAGCATCTCGTCTAACGTTCGATGAATTTGATGAAATGTGCAAAGAGCTATTAAATTTAAAACGAATACGTGTTCTTAAGATGAACCTTATGTGCCTAGAGGAGTACTTTGATACTTCATCTGCTGTTCATTTCGAGAGGTAGGATTTTGGATCACTTCAAAAACATTTTCTCTAAGATTTCGATTTTTCAAGAGAAACATTTAGGTTCCAAAATAAGAACCTACCTGCAGCTTTTTGGTATCTCAAGAAAATTTGATCCTCGTATGCTTCCAGGTCCTGCTTTGATGTTTATATGAAGGATGATATGCCAGCGCATGATCTTATCTGTTTGTTAACACTTCCAGCTGGCTCCGCGATTGTCTACAAGTCATCTCCATTTCCTATAGATTTCATTAATCGCTGTTCTGATATTATCGTTATGGGACTGCAGAAAAATGGAACTTATGCTTTGCCGATCAAATTACCGGAACTAATGAGTGGGCTGTTTTTCTATTTTCCTCCTGTTTTATATTCCGATCTGATGTAATATACGAATTACATGCACTCTATCAATAACTTTAACTATCGCTAGAACATTAGTTTCTCTGTTTTTAGTCAATTCATGTCCGTTTTTAACCTTTCGCTGTCTATCGTTATGAATACTTTGTTCGATGTGTAAATGTCATTTAGCAGCGTAATTCTTCTGGTTCCGATGGAGTAAAGAAGGAATAAATGTTTTGATACATTCATGATGAATCTAAATTTGATAACATTTTCAGTTCACTCACCATTTTCGCTATGCAATCATCAGCCAACCTTTGATGAGATGAAACTTGCGGCCGCGAGTACGTTAAGCGTGGAACGTCAGACGCATGAATTACAGGATACAGTACTGAATGTTATTCGAATTTTGCGTGCAATATATGCTAAATTATTAAAAGAAGCTGAGATTTTAACACATGATTGCAATTTTGCAAGTCATTTAGCAAAGCAGCTACGTTTACTATCGACAGCAATAGCGTTGAACAAAGAAACAGCTGAAGAACGTAAAGCAGTGGAAAATAACGCACTCTCGGTTGCACGAGAAATGGATTTTATCAAAGGTCGTCACTTTGTTTTCATTGTTTCATTTTGAACATGCGTATTTGAAATCATAATTGATGATATTTCAAAAATATTGCTCGTATTCACCACTATTACCATATAGTTAAGCGTGACATTTTTTGACATTTGTGGCATAGTAACTTGTCGAACACATCGTGTATGCAAGTCTCACGACCAAGACATTACATCAGGATTAACTTTGCAATTTTCTTGGTCAAAATTTTTCAAAAGTTTCGAATTATTAGAAAATTAGTTAATGTATTCTTGATTAAAATTGGTGTTGGAAATAAATGGTATTCTTGCTGGATGAAATCGATAAGGCGATTGTCTATGATAAGTCCATTCATGCATTAGAACCAGATAGGTTATCATTGCAGTAACAGTAGTGAACGAGCTTTATGAATTTTAATGTTATCAGAGAACTTGAAAAGTGGATTTTATATTTAAAAGGAAATCAAAAGAAATTTTATTGTGGTTTTTATTGGATATTACGGAAGTTTCTTTAATATTTCTGGAAACATTTGCAGAGGCAGTAAAATGGATATGTGCAGTATTGCAACAATTTGATGAACGTATCGCTGTTATTGATTCGAAACATATCGCAAAAGAGCCAACTTTGAAAGTTGAACTTGAAGCAATTGTGGTTTGTTTATTATTCTGATATTATAAGTATGCTTATGTTTGTGTATGTGTATGTGTATATGTATATATATGTTATGTGTATGTTATGTGTATGTGTATGTGCATGTGTGTGTGTGTGCATGTGTATGTTTATTAAATTACAATTCTGTATATTTTCATTAACTTCTATATTGCAAATATATTAAAATGCTAACTGTGTTTTCAAAAAAGTCTTCGTTTACTTAGATATTTCTTAACATCATATGTTAACTTAAAACTTATACAAACTCGTACTTATTAAGCATTGTCAGATATACTTCGATACAAAAACATTCAGCTGTATTTTTTTTTCACTTTCAGAAATTTCCACCATGTAATAATGCTTCAGAAAAAGATTTACAAATGAAGACTGATAGGTAAGTTTCTTTAAGCATTAAATTGTTGTTGAATGTTAATCAATGCAATAATTTCAAACATGCTTCAATTTTGTACATTCCAGCATTATGAGTTCTATTCCATATTATTTAGCTCATAACATTTTGATCAGTTATGTTTTCTGAATTCTGTCATTTCGTATTTTTGGAATATAAAGTTTTTATTCTGTCTAGAAAAGTTTTTAGAAAATTAGTTCTGTCTTGATACTAATTGTCTTTGTCATCTAGAAAAGTCGATTGAGAGAGAGAGAGAGAGAAATAAAAGTTTTTTCTCGAATTTCTTCATTCAATATTTATTTTAGAAAATTGCTTGTTTTTCAGGAAATATTTATTGAATTCCTATGAAAAAATGGTGAGAAATTATGATCAGAAATTGAAGCAATTTAGTGATATTTTCATGGAACCTTTGGAAATGATAGCTAGGTAAGCTTTATCATTGTTTTTTTTTGCAATCCGAATTTTATGATTTGTTAAATTTTGCCAGAAATTAAGACATTTCATCTATTTTAGACTTAAGATCCTCATTCACTAGACTAGGTACTTAATTCTTGCAAAAGCGGATATTTGCTAAGGTGATTCTCTTTCCTGCAGTGTCAGTTTGTTGCGATATTAAAGATTTTTCATTGGTGTTTTTTTTCTTCAACTCTTTTTTTTCGAATCATTTTGTATTTTTAGTGCTTTTTTCCTTCCACTCTTTCAAAAATAAAATGATTTCTCAATATTAACATTAGCTTTACATAACAAATGAAATTTATCATGTAAGGCTAATGGTAACATTCATTAATTTAAAATTTGAATATTTCCATCATTTTGTCTGAAGTCCGTGTCTTCCCAAATACTGATGAGGGAGATATTATGTCTTTAGTTATAATTATTTTACTAACAGTTGGACTAATTAATGAGAAATATGATTTAATGAGAAAAAATTTCTCCTAGGAATTTTGCTTCCAATTTTTTCAGAGATATGTTTGATTTATCGCACAAACTTTTTAAAACGAAAAAGCAACTAGACGAAACTCTGCAGTTAATTGCTATCACTGAGCAAACCAATGAGGTAATTGTTCTTTGTTTCTAAAAATTTATCCACTGTATTAATTTTTAATGGAATAAACCTGATCAGTGACAGAAAATTTTTGAAATTCGCCATAAGATTTCTTCCGGAAAATTATTGGAATCCTGTATTTCTCACACAAACTTTTACCAATTTTACATCTGGAAAAATTGTGAAATTAACTTACAGTAAAACTTTCTTTGCAAATAATTTTAGTGTCGTTTGAAAGCTGCTGAAAAAGCAGCAGAGAGAAATTCAAACAACGCTCAATCTGAATCATTGGTCACAGATGAACTTTTTGCGCTGTATGTCCTTTATTAATTATCATTTCATAAAAATACTAATATTGCGTTAAAATCACTCATACTTTAATGACTTATATCATCATAAAATAATTATGTAACATAAAATGTTAAATTTATAATGTAATAAAACAGTTTTCTTGATTGATTTCTTTAAAATTTGATGCTGATCGAAGGTTTAGAATTATGCAATAATTGCTAATTTGGATATAAAATAGTACTTTGAAATTTTTTAAATGAATATTTCGAATTAAAAATCAATAATAATACTTTTCTTTTACACTACACTTTCAGACTGAAAGAATTCGAACAACATGCAAGGCAGGAGAAAATCGACGCAGCAACTTCTTTGGATTTGACGGAAAAATGGCTTCTTAGCATGCCAGATTAATGAAAACTTGAATTTCTTCGTCTTGATTTCAAAACGTTCATCATCTCTAGGCAATTTTTTTTTTGGAAATTTTAACTATGGAATTGTTCATTTGAAAATATTTTTGGAAGCAAAAGAAATATGCTTACTAAATTCATAGGTTTTATTTTCGCGAATGTTGTAAGTTTATTTTACAAGTTCATTTTTCAATCTTTTTGGGATTTAATTTAAACTCTAAAAAAAAAAAAAATCCGTAAAATCAATCAATCAAAATGAAAATTGCCATATTTTTTTATGAAAATTTGGTGGGGTATGCTCAGGTACCATCATCAAACTTAAGAAAAATTTAAGAAAGTGAGAGGAACTTTCATAGATTATTACTACTGTTCAATCGTTTTAGGAGTCAGTTTCAATTAATTGATTAAAAAATTAATTATGGTGATATATTTATGCAGTATTTCCTAATGTCATAATAGAACAAAGTATGATATGTTTTGCTTATTACTCATTATTTATATGTTTCATCAATTCGCGATTCAGGTTTTAAATTTTCATTCTCATGTATCCTTACACCTTAATACCTTAATAATTGTACATATCATTATTACGATAACTTGCATATTATTTACACATATGTCGAGCTTTATTCGATGCATATTTAGTTAGAAAATATATAATTTTGTGTGAAATACATTCATTCAAGTACTATGTAAGTGAAAATGTGTAAATCAAATTTTGTATGAATTGGATATTTCGAAAAATGTTTTAAAAGAAAAAAAGTTACCGAGTTTATATCATAAGACAAAATAATGTTAAGATAAACTCTTAGTTTCATTACAAATGATTACAATTTATAAGCTTCAGCTATTATTTCTAAGTGGTACAAAAATGATTAACGATGAATTTGAAAAACTCAGTTTGCTCGTTCTGTAAATAAATATTGGTTGATGGGTTTCTGTTTCCAAAATTGTTGTTGTCACGGTGTTTAATAATTTCTGTAGTCAGTTAGTTTGGTGTAAGATAAAAATATTAAAAAACAACAGAAGCATTGCTAATAATTTTGCCATATTTACACTGAAATAAAATGAGAATCATATCCGGTAAAACAATGATGATATTCAGTTATTGTTGTTTAAGGCTAATAATGTAAACAGTAGAGTAGAGTGATAAGATTACTTTCTGGAGGGTCATCGATTTCAGATTCAATCAATCTAGCGCTGAATTTGCAATGCAAGGATGATAATAATATAGTGCTGGGGAATTTCAAAATGAAATGTGATCAATAACATATACGGTACTGTTTTGGTCATCCTACGCAACAACATACACGGTACTGTTTAGTCACTCCTATGCCGAGTTTCTTTTCGGAAACCGATATTTTTATCATGTCGTTAGCAGACAATGAATGCTTATGTGTCTCAACAACAATAAATAAGAAATCTGGAATTTTGCGCATTTGAAATCTATTTGAAAAAAAAAAAGCGCATTTGTAAGTTTGTACGTTGTGAAATGTTTTGGACGAATGTTTAGCGTTGCTCGTGGCATTTTACACTGTTAATAGCATCATCATCATTTACAACAGCTATTGTATCGCATGTATAAATAATCACCATGGAAGATTTATTCCAAAGAATGAAAATCTGTTCGAAACAGGAACAGTATTGTGCTCGAACAATTCTGTTTTAATGGTACGCCATCTGCTTGGAGGCCAGATAATATGTGTAGCTCGAGCTGTTAATAATCCTTCGGAAACCTGCAATATCTTCAGCTTGTTTTGCTTATTTATAAAAGTCATTAGTGGTCACTAAAGACTACTAAGAGGGGAGAAGCAAGTTTCTAGCAGGAAAGGACATTACAAATTGGACGAAATAATTTGTTTGTTCAAATTTGGTCAAAAATTATTCGTTATTAAAAAGTAATTGTAAACTTACAGGGCCGTATAATCTGCTATCGTAATAATTATTGGGATTGTCTGATTCCATCCAACAGCAACCAGTTGGTATTTCCATAACACCCGGTCCTCGTTTTGGCCTACAAATGAAGGATTTTGAACGAAATCCAAATTTATCAAAAAGAAATAATTAAATTTTAAGCAACTGTAGTCAGCTTATGTTTTATTCCAGCAGATATGATTCATTCTGAAAATATAAAATTTGACTTGAATGTAGGACTAATATAGAATTCAAAACAAATATGATACCTAATTATGTCACCACCTATGGCAGTGAGACGTTTGATGTGACGTTTTTCTGGATCATTCGGTGGGCTGTAAAATATAGTTTTACTATAATAAGGAATCTTGATTGAAATCTAATACGTTTTAAGACAAATGAAGGAACAAAATATGACAGCGTACGATTATAATCCCGACATTCTCCAAGAAATATGAGTAACAAAACAGATGAAGGCATACACGAACGTGTAAATTTGTCCGATCTCTGGATTATGTAAACCAAAACGTGATAACCAAACAATATCCCGCTTCCACCATTTCTTGTCGCTGCCATGCAATGTTGGCTAAACAAGATAATGATAAGAAATCATTGAACAATGCAGGCCAAACCGTAGTTTTATCCATGACAACCTGTAGGGTTAGTAAAACTAGCACATTAAAATACTACGACATTTAAAAAAAAATAATAGCACAGGAAAGCATAGGATTATATCTGCAATAAACATTTAATAAAGCTTACTAAAAGCATTAGCATAATTTTTAAATATACTGAAATTTCTTGAGACAAATATAGCTGAAAGAGAAAGCAACCTCCATTGATGATCCGACAATACTTGCTGGATAACCAATAACATCAATAAATACGACAGGTACGGACAAAATTCCAACTGATTTTCCTAATCGAATTAAAAATTGTTTAACTACATAGGTAGTAAATCGGAATGGCTCCGTTTTGTTCACTTCATTTCTTCCATGTTTGATTGCACGACGAATATAATTATGGAACGGAGAAAATTTCATTCGTTTTTAATTCAGCCTAAAATTACTTTTTATTTTATATAATATAATCTTTTTCCAGCTATTTAAATTATTTAAGTAATCAATTATTGGCCTCAAATGAACGGTTAACCAACTTGACGCCTTACGACACAAAAAATTATGTCCGGCTGCTACACCAAATAATAAATTACTTCAACAAATGATTAATGAGGTGACCCAGTTTAAAATAACCCAATAATGACTCGATATCTTCTTATTTCAATATATTTGATAATTCCCCATCCATTCCTCTCGAAATCTCCAATAACAACATCCAAAAGTCCTACAGCCATTCCTATCAAATAATCGATGAATTAAACTTATGATAGCCTGACATATCAGTGCATCCTGCTAGCTATATTCAGCAAAGTAAAACCCGATGGGAACCTGACTACCCATCATATCTCATGAAAAGCCAAAATGCATTGTTGAAGCCCAAATCTGCAATCGAAAGCAATATCAGTATGCGAAAAATTGTCGAAAGTATCACAAACAAATGCACTGAATTCACTGAACATTGCCGGTCATTTGAATATATCAAAAAGATTGACCAAAGTATCCCGACAAAATTATGTTCTTTTTAAACAAACAAATAAGGACATTTTTCAGTTTTCCGGGATAAAATCACCAATTACGCTTTAGTTGAAATTTCAGTTGCAAAAAATTTTATTCAAAAATTCATCATCATAAATAATAAACAAATGCAATTGTCGCTATTAAAAAACAAACAATATTAATATAAATTAATTGTAAAAAACGATTATAAATATAATATTTGGGCGGAGATATGAAAGCAATAATAAATAAATGTATTCTTCGGAAATTTAATCCGAAATAATAAATTGCAATAAACTGAGGTTGATAATGAATATTACGACTGTATTCTTTGGTCAAAATTCATAGCTGCCTGAAAAAAAAATTTTATTTTGAAACTTTTTAAACTTTGAATTGTTTGGCTTTGAAAGGAAAAATTTAGTTGGTTAGTATATGAACGACATGCTATTGCCTACATATCATGTGCCATGAAGAAATTTGCTAAACAATTTGTAAATTTTAAAGTGTTCGCAAAAAATTATATACTTACTCTGATTCAATAAAACCATTTGTATAAATTCGAAGCATAAATTCCGCTTCTTCATTTGGTTCAAATGTTGACGGCACAATTACGTAATTTCCCGGTGGGAATCGAAAACGAGCAGTTACCTGCAAGAATAAGAATGAAATTATGCAATCTAAAATCAATCAATCACAAGTTTAAATTTGAAAGAATAAACTGAGTGTACAAGAAGATAAAGTTAAATAATATCTGTATATAATTTCTGGAGCAGCATTTTTATTTCAATAATTAAATCGGAATAATTCAAAAATAATTACTTCGCGTAAGTTTATGAACGCAGCACTTCTAGCACATGATTTATGTCGCTGGAAATATTCGCGTGTTAAACGCCCGTTAAAATCTCCAACCTAGAAAAAGAAATAGAATGGATCAATGCTGATTAATGACCCAAAATTATTTCTTGCAAATAACCAAGAATAAAAGCGTGTTAAAAAATTTCACTTCGAATACTACATCAATATAACATATTTTCTGCAAATTTTTATTGCTAGTCGAGAAATTATGGAAGCTGAGCAAATATTCATTTGTAATAAAACTCTCAAAACTTAAAGTTACAAATTCACTCCACATCAGTATTCATGAAATTTGAAAATACGAATTGTCAGATTATTTTGTATTTCCTTTTCTACTGATAAAACTATTAATAGCTAAGGTTTCAATATTAGTTTAAATGTATTACTTCACTGAAAAAGAAAAAAAGGATGATTTTACATCGTAGACGGCAAATCCTATAGCTAAATTCTCGACACCCAAATGTTTCAGCTCACGTCGATACTTTTGCAACACTGCAATTATCACTGTACACAAGTTATCATCATCATATGGGTCCGAATCTGTCACCTGGATACGATATTGAGGATTCATTGCAAATGTCTCTAAAAGATGCGAACTTTAATTTTAATCAATAAGAAGTAAAAATCATGAGAAAGAGTACTATTAATGCTTTTTTTTTTTTTTTTTTTTTTTGGGAAAATTAAAATATGCTTATGTTAAATCCTTTAAAGGAAAGCTTAATGATTATGATAAGTTTCTGATCAAACTGACATTACAACAACAGACCAGTGACGCTTAGAAAATGTTAACAAAAAGAAAGAAATACAGAAATGATAAACAAAATTTGCATACGGATGTAATTTCTGCATCCTCCAGCTGTTTGATTTTTAATCCAAGTGCCGTTGTGAGTATATGTTGCCCAAGAATTTTGCGACGATTTGACACCAGTCATTTGATAAACCTGAATACGCAATCATTTATTAATGAAAATATGAATATTAAAAAGAAAACGTCGTTAAATTATATTTGCAAAAAGAAAAACACACCTCATCCATAACTTCTGGACCCAAATTACATATCTCCATTTTTTCGAAATAACGCATGAAATCTTTAAATGACATCCTAGAAATCGAATTCATTGCACTTCAAACGTCTACGCAAAATAAAATAGATATAAAACGTAAAAGAGAGCAAAGTAAGCAGAATAAAGCAATATAGTAAAGCAAACAATGAGTAATTTTTGTTGAAAACATCAACTTTTCGATACTGAGCAAATAAGATAACTAAAAAACTGTAAGTCTACTTATGGGATGGATAAAGTAATAGGATTATAGCATTGAGTTACTCACAACAGGTCACTTAACAGAATAATTGCTGGCAAAACGAAATAAATACATATGAAGAGTCTGGATGGCGATCTTCTTTGTATTGCAACATTTAGAAAAAAAATTAAGTATGAATCCTTGAATTTAGTTGATACTGTAAACCAATTAAACAACATTAAAACTAACCAAAATTCTCCATCATGTGCAAAAACTAAACCCATCTCATTGCGTTGTTGCTGAGAAATATACTTCCATTCAGCTGAGTTATCCGACCATGCACCATTCCATTCATGTTCATTACCCCACGGATTACGTATACGCAGTAATGGTATCTTACCACGTGGTTCATTCACCTTAAAATAAAATATTTAAAAACAAACGTGAAATTGCTATGCGATAGATAAAAAAAAGTGTGAAATGTTTTACCATTCTCATCGCTGTTATACTGTATGCATGACCTTTCACTAAGCCATTGGGCAATCGTGCTTCCCACTCATATGGATCTGCCTGAAATTGTACAAAATTAAAGTTATTTTTTTTCGACTAAAAAAATTTCTTAGAATTGCTGAACGAAACTTCATGATTAACTTCATTAACGCTCGGTAACAGCACACAGTATCTTAAAATTTTAAGCATAAAAAAACAATTAAATAGATTTTAAATCAAGAAACTCAGTCTTTAATGCAAAAACTTTGAAATATATAAAATGTGACCTATAGAAAAAAGCTTACTTCAATACTGCAACCAAATAATGAACCCATTTCAAAACCTTTCATCATCATTTCCATTAAATGTTTAGGAGGTTGTGTGAGATCAAAAAATTCTGTCAAACCACCCGTGAAATCTTCTAACGCTTCACTTGTTGTACCACCTTTTAGTGCTTCGTATGAACCGTGAAGTCTTAAATTAGAAACTGAGCATTAAAATTCAAAATGAACTAAAGTTAATTTATAAAGATTACATTTATGTTTAATGATAAATTCTCTATTTATTTTATCATAAATTATCTTTATGATAATTTTTATTTATCTATCAATCTATTTATAAGTATCCTACTCAAAGTGCTATTTATATGAAACTCTAATTTCCAAAAAAGATTTCAGAATGCACTAACTGATTCAAAAAGATTATCTGATGGCCTGCATTTTATTCGCCGCTAAAAAATAATCTTCAATATCTACCAGCAAACCATTCATTTCAAGTATTTTTTTAAAAAATAAAGATAAAAAGAACTCACTTTGCATATGCTTTTTCCAAGAGAGCACTCCAAAATTCGTTGTTATCTCTGGAATGCATGTACAATAATTCGCCATTCGTAGATGTTGGCAAACGATCATCGATGACAACATCAACCCAACTGCCGTAATGCCAGAATTGAAAATGAAATATGCCTTCAATTTTTAAAAGTTTTGATAAAATTCACTAAGAGAAAATAGATAATTAAGTGAGGAAAGAAATTGAGTTTTAAGTTGAGAATATTGTGAATAATTTTAATTAAACCAACGAACCAGCATAATTTTCGGTAAAGCTTTGATCCGGTGGTACAACTCGATAAAAGAGCTCATCTTTCAATGTAAGATTTGCGGCAGCAGCTAAAAGCCAACAGTCACCTAATTCACCCTGTACTACATCGAAACGTGATTGCCCTTCGTAGAGCAAAAGCGGACTGTCACATATTTCCTAAAAAAATAATAAAGTAACCTTCTGAGAATATACGAAAAGAAACTTAAAAATAAGAAAAAATGAAATTCTTGAAACAAACTCCCGGACGTCTCCATTCGATTTGTTTGGGTGGATGTCGGCTGAAGAATAAGCTCCTATCATGAGCCGGAAATTGAGGATCTTCAAAAAGCTTTCGTTCCTGAAAATCTTCTTTATAGAATTCCACAAACATTAGTTTCGCGTTATTTTATAATGAGCTTCAAAATTTTCAATTAAAAATATTTAACTTGCAGCATGAAAAATAATAACCTACAGAAAGACAACGATCTCTTTCTGCGTAGAAATCAAGTGCTTCCTCTGCTCTTCTATCAGGTATTGGCGGATATAGGCGTCGTGTCGGTTCTGGTGGTATGTATGGATCAACCTATAGATATAAAATCTTGTGCGAAAAAAAATTAGCAGAAAAAATTCTCCGCCAAAAAAAATCCTAAACTTTCGGGAAAGCAACTGATTTCCTAATGTTATCCGTTAGTTGCACTACCTCTAAGTGTCCGCGCTTGGAACAAAAGACAGAAATCAGATTTAAAGCACGGGAAACAAGGATGTTTTCAAAATTTCATAGTCTTTGTAGAATAAACTAACAAAATACCTTCCGCTTGAATTTACCGCTGATAATATTGTCTAAAACGACTTTGCCCACAGTTCCAAGCATGTTGTCTTTGCCACCTGGAAAAAATTTCAATTTTAACACCGATAAGCGATTAAAAAAGTTTGATGCTCTGGTTACTAGAAAAAATTTTGACGAGATAATTTACCTAGATTGAAAATAAGATTGCCAGCAATGGAACCGATAATGCGTCCCGTAGCTGGATCAACATTAAGATAACGATGAGCTAAATGCTCGACAAGACCGCTTACAACATCTGTCATACCACCGCTTAAATTATTTGGATTTACATTCGGGCCTGAAATTTACAAAAAGTTGAATAAAAGGTCATTATCACGGTCATAACAGTTTAGTTTTTTTTTTTTTCAATTCAGTATACTGCCTTTAAAAAACTGAAATTTAAAAAAAATGAAGTTAGTAAGAGTTTGCAAGAAAATTTGAAAAATCTTATAAATCATTTTCCGCTCATAAGAAACAACATGATATCAATTTCTACTTCCTGATGAACTTAAAAATGTGCTGCTAAATCAATCCGCGAAAAGTTAAATAAAGTCAAGAAAACGATGGTATGATAAAAAAAATGCCTCCATTTCTATAATGTCCTCCCTTGTTGCCAATTAATCCGCCAATACCACTGATGAGACCGCCAAGTTTCTGACCTTTACTGCCTGGTCCAGCTAGGCCACTAATGATGCCACCAATATCATCAATAACAGCACCACTGCCACCTGAAATGATTGAAGCTAATACAAGCAAAAGCAATTTTTTATACCAGAAAATTCTAGCAAAATAAAAGGGAAAAATTCATTTATCTATAAAGATATCACCATGAGAACCATCATTGCCACCGCCTGCTCCACCTGAGATGAAGCCACCGATGATATCACCAATTTGATCACCTGAAATATGAATAAACTTTTAAAATTTTCTACCATATATAATTGGTTGTAAATTCAAATTTAGTAACCGAAAAATCTAAATTTAAAAAGATGCTTTTTGACCGGTAAGAACTTTCAATTACCTTTAAAAATGTTACATTTCATTTCATCTTCACCGGAACGATCACGTTCCGGATCCACACAGCATGTCAGTATATTGGGCATTTCCGTTGAATTTTGTTAAATATTAAATACCGTGAAGCAATTTTAATTATATGAAAAAAAAATGAATTCACATTTGAACTAGAACATTCATAGCATATGGAAATATTGATAAAAGATGCAATGTAAAAGTGAGACATTCTAACATCTGGAAAAATGGAAAAAAATTTCCCAAATAATAATTACAGGGAACAAAAAGCCCAATTCTAAGCAACTTGCTCATTTTTCTTCCGAAAATATTCAACAATTCCACAAATTTTATGCTTATCCGATTGAACTATTCCGGAAGAGATTTTTCGGAAAAGAAGCAAAAAAAGAAAGAAAAAGAAGTAAGATTTGCAAAATTTTGCAAAAAAGTTTCATCTTTGCTCTAAATTTCTTTTTTAATCCTTTTGGAATCAAGTTTCAAATTAAGTCCGCAAAATCAATCAATCAAACAGTGAACACAATCAATCAAAATGAAAGCTGCCAACATAAATGAATTACTAAGCAGTATTAGAACTTGCAAAATTTTCTTTCATTTTTTTTTTTTTAAACAGCAATATTTTCCGATAAGTATGAGAAAAATTCATTTCAGCTTGTTCAAATCATATGTCAGAAATATGATAGTGTTTTGCTTAATTCATTCATTAAATTTATAGTGTAACTAAAATGTCCTGATAGTATGGTCAATCGGAATATTATGTCTTTTGGTGAATAAAGTAAGTTGTTGAAGGTTTACTGACTGTGAAAGATAATTCGAATAATTCAAAAAGAAAATCGTTAAATGAAATAGCATTTTAATGCATAATCAGATGAAACAAAAAACTGATTGTTTTCTCCAATAAATGAAACATTTTTATATAAATAATTTCTAAATTTATTTTTTTTTAAGCAATTCTCGATGAATTTCTTTTTAAAGTAAAGAAAAAAATATTGTAATTAAGATAGGAACCAACAAGTAACTGAATTGTTGTTTGCAAATCGAACAATACAAACGTACAGAAAAATGGATAAATTCAAAGACATCTGTATTAGGTAGGTGTTCAAATATTTATGGTACTTAAATAATTTCAGGTTTTACCTAAAATATCTCTGAATTACATTGTCCAGATTATCTGCTAATAATTTTTCTAGCAAAAAATTTATTTTTATTTATTTGTTACTGTGATGACAGTTAAGAATTTTCATATTTGAAACAATGCATTTCTAACTTTACTCTTTTTTTAAGTGAATTTATTAAAATTAATTTCGAGTATATCTTAGTCTATCTGTTCTAAACAAAATTACTTTTCCGTCTAATGATGATCATGGGAGAATTCTAAATCATTCATTTATCTGTTCTTTTGATAAAATTTAAGAAAAGTATGGGAAAGAAAATGAATGAACAGCACGGAAATTGTTATACTCTTTTAAAAAGCATAGAATTTTAACGTCAATGTCAAACATTTTTGACAAATTTTCATTTTTTTTTATTTCTAAGACAAAGAAAAAATAAAACGAAAAAATTTTGAATGAACTGAAAAAAAAGAAAACTTTGCGACAAAATGACAATTGATGCAAAAAGTTCTAAATGCTATTACCAAAAAGAATTGATAAATGTGAAATGAAGATGTTCAGTTAAGATGGTTTTATTTTATTTTCAAACAACTGTTTTGTTTTTTTATTCGAAATGCAAAAATTGATTTTTAGATTTAAGCGCAAAATAAAAAATGATTGATGTTTGTAAATGTTGTGTAACACTTTTGTACATTTTGCAAAAAATGAATATATTGGATGGAAGATTTCAATAAAAAAGAAATTTTTTGTTTGCTTTATAATAAAGAGAGCTAAATAAGCAGCAACGGCTGTTCTCTAAAAAAGTCCAAACAAAAATAGATGAAATCATTTTTCATGAAACTTTAAAAAAAGGGAAAGATAAAATTATTGCCTTTTATCGATTAATTCCATCATTTTTGTTGATGCAAAACACTTTTGAATTAATACTTTTAAGTGTGTGAAGAGATAAATCTATAAATTCTATGATGAAAAAACAGATATAAAAGTGAACAGAGAGGTTTTTATGAATAAGCGTATGAAAAAAATCAAAAACCAACTTGTCTCCAATAAATGGAAAAGCTTTTCATTGTTAATATCATATGAAAGTTTGTAAAACTGAACGCGGTTCAACAAAAAAAAATTCAGGAATTGTTATTGCTTTACAAACAACTGCTACTTTTTTCATGCTATGATTAAAAAATATACTTTCGGTTTTATCTCTTTCTTTTTCACTTTTTTATTATCTCTCTGCTAAACACATCAAATATAAGCTTACGTATTTTTCCTGATTTTTTCCGACTATAACAATCATCATAACCACTGCCACCACTTCGATAATCATTGTAACCATCGTTAGCTGCACCATCTTTACGATTTCCTCCATTGCCAAATATTCCACCTTAAATTTCCGTATAATTAAAAATTTGATAACACTATAAAAAATTAAGCGATTATTTTTTGCCTTTTTTTAAATGATATATTTTGATTAAAATTGAGAGCGAAAATTTAAAACATATAAATATAAGTGTAAAATAAAATTTAGTAATTGAAGTGAAGAAATCATTGCGAATTTCGAAGATTCTAACAATTGAAATTAATTAACTGATAACCGATTAGATTTCCAACTAATCCAATTGCACCGCTATTACCACTATTGCGTTCTCTATTTCCGTATCTATCACGATTATCATATCCTCCTCCACCACCAAAACCTGCACCATCTCTATAACCACCACTACCACATCCTCCATGGCCGTAAACACCACTTCCATATTCATCGCCTTGATTGTATCTATCACCTCTGTATCCACCAGCTTTTCCATATCCTCCGCTTCCAGTTCCGGCTGAAAATCATTCACAAAGATGAAAAAATCTTTACACCCTTTATTGGTGATATTTGTGAAGGTATATTTATTAATTTTCTGATAAATTTAATAATTCTGCCTTTAATATTTCATTCACTGTTCGCCTGNTTCCATATCCTCCGCTTCCAGTTCCGGCTGAAAATCATTCACAAAGATGAAAAAATCTTTACACCCTTTATTGGTGATATTTGTGAAGGTATATTTATTAATTTTCTGATAAATTTAATAATTCTGCCTTTAATATTTCATTCACTGTTCGCCTGATAAATTTAATAATTCTGCCTTTAATATTTCATTCACTGTTCGCCTGGTTCTTGGTTAATAAGTAAAATATGCAAAGTGACATAATCATATTGCATTTTCTTACATTTGAACCTATCGATGATAGATGTAAAGAGAAAATAGTACCTAATGCTGGTAGCTATTTAGTGGTATCTAAAATTGGTATTGTTTCAATAGTAATCATTCATGCTGATATGATATTTGTTCATTCTTTCAATTCTGCCTTTAAGTATTTAAGTACTCATGCATTAAAGAAGCAATTTCAAAAGAAATACCTCCATGACTAGCAAAACTGTCTACTAAATTGCCAAGAATATTTCCTGCAGTACCGCCAATTTTGTCACGGACGATATTACCTGCGATATTTCCTATTAAACCATTAAATTCATCTTCATGTAATTTAACCTAAAATGAGCACTTTATACAACAATAACAATTTTCCATCAATAAAGCAAATCCTCAAAATTATATTTGAAAATGAAAAAAAAATTAGTGGAATTTTAAAAAGTCTTATGAAAAATTTTTCACAGTACCCTCAACACTTTTTATTTCAAATCTTTCAGATTTTTGTTTTTAATTCAAAACTTTAAAATAGCGCAACGAAATAAACAAATTTACCAAAACACATTCTTCTTCTCTATCATCTTCCATAACTCTCGTAACACAATGTCGTTTAGTTACACGTAAAGTCACGACCTGCAAAATAAACTCGTCTTCATGGAAATAATTATTCATATAAGCGTGAACGTTTATGCAAAAATATTAATTTTTAATTTTTGAAAAAAGAAATTTGTTTAGTATTTCCTGATAGAGTAAAACATACATTGATAAATCTGTGTACGAATGCCTATCTTAAATTAACCTATTGTTTACCTATTTGCTTGAATTCACTTTAAATACTTAATTATTTAAGTTGAAGTATAAAATTTTCTAATTTGAAAATACAAATTAAAATATTGTATTGAGATAAAATTTGAACTATTACAGCGATCGATAATATAATGTAAGCTGAAATGGGGAAATTTCATAGTCGATCAACCGATACTAATGATAAAAAAATTCAATAAATATTTGCAAACAGAAATTTCAATAATCGATCAATCGATACTAATGACAAAAACATTCAATAAATATTTGCAAACATTTTGTCAATTTACCTAATTACCTTGAACTTGCTTGACACTCCCTTATTCATCTAATACGTGAAATTGTTTGATCGTCTCCTTATTTACCTAACTATACTAGAACTGTTTGACTGTTACATATTTACCCAATACCCTAAAGTCGCTTGACCACTTTATTGATCAAATTATTTTGAAATTATTTGACCACCCTTATTTACACAAATATGTTGAAATTGTCTGACCATTAAAGTAATCATAATTGTCCAGATCACTGCTAAGAACTGAAAGAAAAAGTTGTCAGTGCTTTTATATCTTCAAGACAGTTAAACTAAGCTAGCTAGCAGTTAACTTTTCTAAATTTATTTTATTCTGAAAACTATCCATAGCTCTGAAACAGATTGATAGCTGCAACAATTCGATCGATGATAATAAATCATTCAATCCATTCGTTGAAATTTTTTCATTGCAAAATAAACGGAAAGAACAACAATAAAAAAAAAATCGATGTAATACTTCATTGTATGCAAAAAATTTTTCAAGATTCAATATTACTCTGATTTGTTTGTTATCTTTTAAATTAAAAGCAAAAGAAGTTTATTTTCCTTTCATAAAATTCATATTCGAACACTTAGTAAAATTCCCTCTTTGTAAACAAAAAAAAACGGAAACAAATTTAGCTGAGTTAAGACAAAAATTAGCAATTAAAACTCATCCATAAATATGCTTATTTATATAAAAAATATACGGTAGTATTATTAATTTTAACCTGAAATTAATTATTGATTATTCATCTAAAAAGAAATAATTCCGGTGAGAAAAAAATTTTATGCAGAACGAAAGAAGCATTTTCATAAATTTAACAATGAAGTTGATGAGGAATGAATTTTTCTTTCTAAAGATTTCCTCGAGAACACAGTTAAGACTCTCGTGTAATAGCAAAGGAAATGGCAGCTTACTGCGGAATTTATGATATCTTTATCTCTCAACCTCAAATTAGTGATATATCCTTATGTTCTATCTTGAAATTAATCTTGGTACATTTTTCCATTGTAAACTTTTTTTGCAAATTAATAGATAAAAGTATTCTCGGTTAATCAAAGGATATATGATACAGATGGCGTTCCTAATTTATTTGATTAATCATCCTATATTGTCTGTTATCATCAGTTAAGTTTAAAGAAATTTGTGATGAGATCAAATACATTTATCATGCTTGACAAACAAAAATCAATCATTAGCATTAATTAAAATATAAAAATGAATTTTTAACAGCTGCTTACAACTGAAATAATTAAAACTGGAATTTTTTGAATGAAAATTAATTTAACAATCGATCTGCTCGAAATTGGAACACACAAAATAATGATATGCTACTCTGTGGCTACGATGTTGAAACATAAACTAATCGGGAAAGTTTGAAGTGAAATCGAAGATAAATCAGCAAAAGTGATAAGTCATAATGAACTGATCAGCGAGAAAAGTATTTGTGACCAAACTGCTTGAAACTATTCGTTCCAATTTTTAAAACTTTTGAAATTTCTGAAAAAAAAATAAAAAACAACTGCATTTTATTCAATTATTGACATTTAAATTAAATTTAATTCAATCAATTTAGTACTTTTACTGTTTTTTGGTTGGAAAAAAGAAAAGGCTTACCGTTTATAAAAAATAATGTTTGAAAAAAACAGACACAAAGAATGACAGAGGAAAATACTTTGCATTGTTATTCGAAAAGAAAAAAACTATTAAAATGAATGAACTGATCGATGAAATGGCGGCTTTCTTTGTTGCTGCACAATGAAAATAAGGAAGAGAAATTCATGTGGGAAAAAATACCGAGGATTCGATGGAAAAAATGCAAAAAAAATTAACAGAGAAAAATTATTCTCAAAAAATGAAAAAAAAAACCAATTAAAACACCAAACTAGAAAAATAAACTTTCATTTTATGTTTTAAAATTTGGATATTTTTAAAATTTAAAATAATTGCTGAGAAAGCTGCTCATTAAAACACTGCTAAATTTATTTTAAGTGATACTTCAAATGATTTCGAGCAAGATTTTGAATTTAGTTTTATTAAGATAAAATTAACAAATTTGTTAGCAATACATAATGTAATATACATAACATAATAATGACCATCGTGAAAAGCAAAAAGTTTTGGAATACAGAAAATTACAGAGAAAGAGAGCAATGAAGAAGTTTCCACTGTCCCCCGACAATGACACAAGAAATTTTAATAAAGGTTTATTGATTATGGTGCAAACTGTTATCCAGTTACAGCTACAACTGAGACAACCGGTAATTGTTGTACAGAGAACTGAAAACTGACTCCTAATCGGTCTTTATTATAGCTGCTGATATAATGGATGTCTTTATCTGTCTTGACCATTCAAATTAGTCTAAATCATTGGTCAGAGGTCATTGGACAAAAGTAATAAAGAAGCAGTAAATTGAAGATCAATAAAAACGATAGGAGTGGAATGAACAATTTAATGAAATTTCGATTTTAGAAAGGATCTATAGTGAGAAAGTACTTGTAGTAAATATGTTTGAATTTGCAAAATTGTTATGAAATTTTGAATTATCATAAAGAATATTAATTATCTGATAATTATTGCAAAGTAAATTTATAATACAAAAATTATTTTCATTTCTCGAGAATGACAAGCAATGCTTACTACAAGCATTGCTTATCTGTGCTTTCATATTAAATTGAAATTTAAAAGTAATTCAAATTTATATTTGCTAAAGAAAAAAACACACAGATGTGTTGAGAAGCAGGAAACAGATGACAAAGTTGTGTCAACCAATGGTCATTCGGAAAATTGCTAAATGTACAAAGGTAGAAATGAAGAAATATAGTGAAATACGGAGATGGAGATACAAACATAGATGCAAGGAAATGTAAACATAATAGTTGCAGGTATGAATGTGAGAGAAAGAATAGAGAGTACACATATGGATCTCATTGCATCATATAGCTAGAGATAGATAGGAAAGGTAATAGAAAGATAATAATTAATAAATGTATTTGTATGGAATTATACATATAAAGATAAGATTGAGAATGTGAACAAATCCATCTTTGAAGATAAATATAACGTTAGAGATAAATAGAGACAGAGAGAGGGAAGAGAGAGATCCATGTGGATAATAGAATAGAAGAAAGTGAGAGGTGAGATAGTTAATGAGATATCAGGGAGGGAGGACATGAGAGAGACAGTGATTGCAATGAGTGAGAGATGAATAGGAGATTTCAAGGAGAAGAACTATACAAAAAGGCGAAAATACGTGACAAAAACAACTGCGACATTTTCTGCATCTTTCCAAACAGGTCAATCCAATTCATCTATCACAACAATAAATTTCTACATTAAATTAGGTTTAAATTCGCAAAATCATTACGCTGCTCGTCGATGTCACCTCTCGATGTCAACTCTCGATGTCA